>JANTQK010011265.1:30000-72711 GCA_029224305.1 Caperea marginata | reverse complement strand
ATCCTAAGAACTCTCATGAGTCCTTGGATTTCTGCAGTTGTCACTTGTTAATCTTCTGTTTCTTATTTCCTTCTCCTCCGTGGTTGATGTGTGAAGAGATCTTCAGAATCCTTTGTATTTTCTGCACTATCACTTGTGTTAATTCTCTCTTTTCCTCCTATAACCGTTGTTGTTGTTGCCTTAGAGTATCTCTCATGATCCTTTGTAGGGTTCATGCAGTGTCTAGCAATTGTGAATTATCTCTTTTCCTCCTCTCCGTTGTTGTTTGTTGAAAGAGATCTCTCATGGATCCTTTGTATTTTGCAGTGTTCACTTGTTATTCTCTCTTTTCCTCTCCTGTTGTTGTTGTTGCTAGATCTCTCATGATCCTTTGTATTTCTGCAGGTCACTTGTTAATTCTCTCTTTGTCCATCCCCACTTCCTCCAGTCTGTTGTGTGTTGACCTTGATCTCTCATGGGATCCTTGTTGAAAGCATCTGCCGAGGTGTCACTTGTTAATTCTCTCTTTTCCTCAGTCCTCCGTTGTAGTTGTTCGAAGAGATTAATCTCATGATCAATTTGTGGGTATTTCTGCAGTGTCACTTTTTACTCTCCATCATTTTCTTCCTCCTCCGTTGTTTGTTGTTGTAATGAGATTTCATGATCTTTTGTATTTCCTGCCTAGTGTCACTTGTTACTTCTCTCATTTTCCTCCTCTGCTGGTTGAGTTGTTGTGAAGGATTCTGTCATGATCCTTTGCTTTTCAGCAGAGTACTTGTTACTCCCGTCAAATCTGAATGAAGAATCCTCTCCGATTGATAATCTTGTTGAAGATTTCTCTCACCTTTGATCACTTTAAATATTTCTGCCACTTTGTCACTTCAGGCTTGCAGAGTTTCCTTGAATGGAATCCTCCAGCAGATGTTGATATTGTGAAGAGATACTCTTGTATGATCCTTGTATTTCTTGCAGTGTCCACTTGTTAATTCTCTCTTTTCCTCCTCCTCCGTTTGTTGTTTGTTGACGGAGTTTCTTCTCATGTTCTCCTTTGATATTTCAGCATGGACTTCACTTGGCTTCCATGGACTTCTCTATTTCCTCTCTCCGTAATGTTGTTGTTGAAGAGATCTAATCATGATCCTTTGTATTTTGAGTGTCACTTTGTTAATCTCTTCTTCGTCCTCCTCCTCCGTTGTTGATGTTGTTGTTGAAGAGATCTTCTCATCATCCTTTTCGTATGTGTGCATATTCACTTGTAATTCTCTCTGTTTCCTCCTCCTCCGTTGTATGTAGTTGATGGATATCTCTCATTGAATCCTAGCTGTTTTTCTGGGATAAGTGTCACCTTTGTTCATTCTCTCTGATTCCTCCTCCTCCGTGTTGGTTGTCTGTTGTTAGTAAGATTGTTCAGGAGTCATGCCTTGTGTATCCTCAGTAGTTAAGTGTCCTTTTAGTTTTTCTCTCTTTGTCTCCTCCTCGTCTGTTGTTGTTGAAGAGATCTCTCATGCTCCATAGTATTTTGCCGTGTCACTTGTTACTTCTCTCCTTTTCCTCCTCCTCCGTGTTGTTGTTGAAGAGAGATCTCTCATGATCTTTGTAATTCTAAATGTGTCAGAATGTTAATTCTTCTGTGAAATCCTCCTCATCCGTTGCTTTGTTTGTTGGAAGAGAACTCTCTCATGCTCTTTGTATCATGCAGTTTGTCACTGTGTTAATTCTCTCTTTTTCCTCCTCCGTTGAAGTTGTTGAAGATAGATTCTCTCATGATCCTTTGACATTTCTGCAGTGTCACTTGGTAATTCTCTCTATTCCTCCTCCTCCGTAGTTGTGGTTGAAGAGATTCTCTTCATTGATTCCTTTGTATTTCTGAAGTGTCAGTTGTTACTTCTCCCTTTTTCGTTTCTAACTCTATTGATTTTAAGTCTTCGCTTTTTTTTCTTGATGAGGCTCCTATGGTTTATCACATTTTGTTTATCTCAGAGAACCCGAGCTTTAGGTATTATTGATCTTTGTTTATTGTTTCCTTCATTTGTTTTTTCTTTTATTTCTGATCTGAATCTTTTCTTGATTTCTTTCCTTCTGCTAACTTGGGGATTTTTTGTTCTTCTTTCCACTAGATTGCTATTAAGTGTACAGATTAGCTAGTTTATTTGAGATGCTTATTTGTCTGATGTAGCATTTTATTGCTATAAAAAACTTCCTCTTAGAACTGCTTTTAGCTGCATCCATAGGTTTTTGGTTTCAGTGTTTTCTCATTGTCATTTTTTCTTCTAGGTATTTTTTGAATTCCACTTTCATGTCTTCAGTGAACTCTTGGTTATTTAGTAGTGATACATTTATACCTCATGTAATTTTAACTTTTTTACAAGATTTTTTTCCATACGTAATTAGATATCTAGATCTCCCAGCATTGTGGTCGGAAAAGATACGTGATGGGATTTCAATTTTCTTAAATTTACCAAGGCTTTGATTTGTGACCCAAGATATGATCTATCCTTGAAAATGGCCATGGGCAACTTGATAAAAAGTGTATTCTCAGTGTTTTTCTTGTATGAGAGTCGTATAAAAGTATCAATTAAGTCCATCTAGTTGAATTGGGATCATTTACAAATCTTGTGTTTCACCTTATTTACAGTTTTCATTTTGCGGAGATGATCTGTCCATTCGTGAAAGTAGGGTGTTAAATTCTGTACTATGAGTGTGTTGCGCTGTCGATTCCCCTATTACGGCTGTTAACATTGCCATAGAATATGAGTGCTCCTATGTTGGGTTCAAAAACATTTACAATTGTTATAACCTTCTTCTTGTTGAGCCCTTGATCACTTGTTAGTGTCCTTCTAGGCCACTTGTAATAATCTTTATTTTAAAGTCTACTTTGTCCTATATGGAGAATTAGCTACTACCAGACTTTCTTTTTGATTTCCATTTGCATATGAATATCTTTTTCATCCCCACTTTCATGTCTGTATGTGTTCCTATGTCTGAAGTGGGCGTCTCTTCGTAGAACAGCCCTATATACAGGTCTGTCTTTGTACATCCATTCAGGCCCAGTCTATGGCCTTTTGGTTGAGCATTTAATCCATTTACCTTTTAAGGAGATTATTCACAATCACGTATATTCCTCTCACCATTTTCTTAATTGTTTTGGGTTGTTAATAGTAAAGGAATCTTTTCCTTCTCTTGTGTTTCCTTTGCCTAGATAAGTTACTCCTTTAGCATTTCTATGTAATCTGGTTTAGTGGTGCTGCAATTCTGTTTAGCTTTTTGCTTCTCTGTATAAGGTTCTGATAACTCCGTTCAAATCTGAATAGCATCCTTTCTGAGTAGAGTAATCTGTTGTAGATTTTTCCCAGTTTTCATCACTTTAAATATGTCCCTGCCACTCCACCCCCTTCTGCTTGCAGAGTTTCTGCGATGAAGTTCAGCTGTTAACCTTATGGATTCCTGTATGTTATTTGTTGTTCTTCCGCCCCTTGGTGCTATTAATATTTTTTCTTTGTATTTTTATTTTGATAGTTTTGCGATTAATAGTGTCCTTGGCATGTTTCTCCTATGATTTATCCTGTATGGGACTCTCGTGTGCTTCCTGGACTTGACTATTTCCTTTCCCCATATTCAGGGAAGTTTCACACTAATCTCATCAAATATTTTCTCAGTCCCTTTCTTTCTCTCTCTTCTGGATCCTATAATTTCTCTTGTTTGTTGTCGAAAAGCTTTTTCTACATCTATTTTCAGAAGAAGATCATCAAATGGTTTTTATCCTTCCTGTTGTATAATATGGTGTAGTCACATTGAACGATTTTGCGTTATATTGAAGATGCTTGCTTCCTGATAAACCACACTTGATCATGTGTATGTATCTTTTTGGTGTGCTGTTGAATTTCTTTGTTATATTTTGTTCGAGGAGTCCCATGCATCTGTGTTCCACAGTGTTATATGACCGTAGTTTTCTTTCTTGTGACATCTTTGTCCTGGTTTTGTTATCAGAGTGATGTGGCCTCATAGAATGAGTTTGGGAGTGTTCCTCCCACTGTTATACTATTGGAATAGTTTGACAGAAGGATAGGTGTAGCTCTTCTCTAAAATGTTTAAATAGGAATTCGCCTGTGAAGCCCTCTGGTCCTGGCTTTCTGTTTGTTGGGAGGTTTTTAATCACAGTCCCAATTCAGTGCTTGTTATTGGAGTGTTTTATATTTTCTATTGTCCTTCCCTGGTTAGTCTCGGAAGGTTTGTAATTGTAAGAATTTGTCCATTTCTATCCAGGTCAGTGGCTCCATTTTATTGGCATAAGAGGTTCTTGTAGATGTTAATCTCTCAGTGATCCTTTGTATTTCAGAACTGTGTTCCAGTTGTTACTTCTCCTTTTTTTTCGTTTCTAACTCTATTGATTTAAGTCTTCTCCTTTTTTACTTGATGAGGCTGGCTATGGTTTATCAATTTAGTTTATCGTCAGAGAAGCCAGCTTTAGTCTTTTATTGATCTTTGTTATTGTTTCCCTTCATTTGTTTTTTTCCTTTTATTCTGATCTGAATTTTTTGATTCTTCCTTCTGCTAATTGGGGATTTTTGTTCTTCTTCCTCTATTTGCTTTAAAAGAGTTAGAATAGTTGTTTCTTCTAATTTGAGATGCTTATTGTGTCTTGAGGTAGATTTATTGCGTATAAACTTCCCTCTTAGAACTGCTATAGCTGCATCCCATAGTTTGGGTTGTCCGTGTTTCATTGTCATTTTATTCTAGGTATTTTTTTGATATTCCTGATTCATTTCTTCCAGTGATCTCTTGTTATTTATAGTGTACAGTTTATCCTCCATGTATTTTTATTTTTTAGACAGATTTTTTCCTGTAAATGATATCTAGTCTCACAGCATTGTGGACGAAAAGATACTTGATTGTGATTTCAATTTTCTTAAATTTTACCAAGCTTGATTTGTGACTCCAAGATATGATCTTATCCTGGAAAATTGCCATGGGCACTTGAGAAAATGTATTCTGTTTGTTTTTGTAAGGAGAGTCTTTATAACAATAATCATTTCAGTCCATCTTGTTAATGTAATCATTAAATCTTGGTGTTTCCTTATTTTATTTCATATTTGGATGATCTGTCCCATTAGTTAAAGTAGGGTGTTAAATTTCTGTACTTATGATTGTTTGCTAATCATTTTCGCCCTATTACGGCTGAGTTAACATTTGCCTTAAGTTATTGAGGTCACCTATGTCGGAGTTCATAAACATTTACACAATTTCGTCCTAGACCTTCTTCTTGTTGATCCCTTGATCATTTTTTAGTGTCCTTCTTTGCCTCTTGTAATAATCTTTATTTAAAGTCTACTTTGTCTGATATAGAACTGCTACTAAGCAGCTTTCTTTTGATTTCCATTTGCATGGCATATCTTTTTCCATCCCCACTTTCTCAGTCTGTATTGTTCCTAGTCTGAAGTGGGTCTCTTGTAGACAGCATAATAACAGGCTCTTTGTATTTTGTATCCATCAGCACAGTCTATGTCTTTTGTTCTGGAGCATTTAAGCCAATTTTTACATTTAAGGTGATTATCAATACGTATATTCCTCTTCAACGCAATTTTCTTAATTGTTTTGGGTTAGTATTGTAGGTCTTTTCCTTCTCTTGTGTTCCTGCCTAGAGAAGCTTCCTTATAGCATCTTCTTGTAAATCAGGTTTAGTGTGCAGAATTTGTTAGCTTTTGCAGCTTCTCTGTAAAGGTTTTGAATCTCCGTCCAAATCTGATGAATCCTTTTCTGAGTAGAGTAAAAACTTGGTTGTAATTTTTCCTTTCCCATCTTTAAATATGTCCATGCCACACCCTTCTGGCTGCAGAGTTTCTGATGGAATTCCAGCTGTTAACCTATGGGATTCCCTTGTCATGTTATTGTCGTTGTTCTTCCTCTGGTGCTTTTAATATTTTTTTCTTTGTATTTTACATTTGATAGTTTTGAGATTAATATATGTCTTGGCATGTTTTCTCCTTATTTATCCTGTATGGACTCTCTGTGCTCTCCCTGGACGTGGAACTATTTCCTTTCCCATATCAAGGGAAGATTTCCAGACTCTAATCTCATCAAATATTTCTCAGTCCATTTCTTTCTCTCTTCTTCTGGATCCCTATATTCTCATGTTTGTTGTCGAAAGCTTTTCTACATCTATTTAGATGATCATATGTTTTTATACCTTCTGTTTGTTAATATTGGTGTTCACTCACATTAGATTGATTTTGCGTATATTGAAAGAATGCTTGCTTTCTGGGATAAACCCACACTTGATCAAGTTGGATGATCCTTTTGGTGTCTGTTGGATTTCTTTGTTAGTATATTGTTGAGGAGGCATGCATCTGTGTTCCTTACAGGTTATTGGCCTGTAAGTTTTCATTCTTTAGTGACAATCCTTTGTCTGGTTTTGTTATCAGAGTGAGGTGGCCTCATAGCAATGAGTTAGGGAGTGTTTCCCCACCTCCTGTTATACTTTGGAATAGTGGAGAATGATAGGTGTTAGCTCTTCTCTAAATTTTTAAATAGAATTCGCCTGTGAAGCCCTCTTGGTGCCTGGCTTTTTGTTTGTTGGCAGGTTTTTAATCACAGATCCCAATTTTCAGTGCTTGTTTACATGGGTGTTATATTTTCTATTTTCTTCTGGTTAGTCTCGGAACGTTGAGTGAATTTTAGAAGTTTGTCTCATTTCTTCCAGGTCGTCCATTTATTGCCGAGTTTGCTTGTAGTAATCTCCATGAATCCTTTGTGTTTCTGAAGTGTCAGTGTTACTTCTCTGTTTCGTTCTAACTCTATGAATATTAAGACTCTTACTCCTTTTTTTCTGATGAGGGCTGGCTAATGGTTTATCAAATTTTGTTTAGCTCAGAGAACCAAGACTTTTAGTTTTATTGATCTTTGTTATTGTTTCCTTCATTTTTTTTCTTTTATATTTCTGATTTGAATTTTTTGATTCTTTCCTTCTGCTAACTTTGGGATTTTTTGTTCTTCTTTCTCTAGTTGCTTAAGTGTAAGATTATGTGTTTATTTGAGAAATGCATATTGTGTCTTGAGTAGATTTTATTGCTATAAACTTCCCACTTAGAACTGCTTTTTTTCTCATACCCATAAGGTTCTTTGGGTTGTCGTGTTTTCATTGTCGATTTTTTTTCTAGGTTATTTTTTGATTTCCTCTTCTCATTCTTCAGTGATCCTCTTTGGTTATCTTAGTAGTGTACAGTTATCCACCATTATTTTATATTTCTGTTAACAGATTTTTTCCTGTAATTGATCATCTATCTCACGGCATTGTGGTCTCGAAAAGATACTTGATCTGATTTCAATTTCTTAAATTTACCAGGGCCCTTTGATTTGTGACCCAAGAAATGATCTATCTCCAGGAGAAATGTGCCATGGGAGCTACTTGAGAAGAAAGTGTATTCAGTTGTTCTTTGTATGGAGATGTCTTAGAAATATCAATTAAGTCCCATCTTGTTAATGTAATCATTTAAATCTTGTGTTTCTATTTATTTTCTTTTGGATGATCTGTCCATTGGTGAAAATAGGGTGTTAAATTCTGTACTATGATTGTGCGTTGCGTCGATCTTCCCTATTACGGCTGTTAACATTGCCCTTAAGTATTGCGAGGTGCTCCTATGTTTGGGTTCATAAACATTTACAATTGTTGTTATATCTTCTTCTTGTTGATCCCTTCATCAATATTTTAGTGGTCCTTCCATTGGCCTCGTTGTAATAAGTCTTTATTTTAACAGTCTACTTTGTCTGATATGAGAAATGCTAATACTCCCAGCTTTCTTTTGAGTCCATTTGCATGGAATATCTTTTTCCACATCGCCACTTTCATCTCTGTGTTTCCTAGGTCTAAGTCGGATCTCTTGTAGACAGCATAATATACAGGTCTTGTTTTTTGTATCCATTCAGACAGTCTATGTCTTATGGTTGGAGAGCATTAATCCATCTACATTTAAGGTGATTATCAATACTATATTCCTCTCACCAATCTTCATCAATTGTTATGGTTTGTTATGTGTAGTCTTTTCCTATCTCTATGAGTTTCCTGCCTAGGAGAAGATTCCTTTAGCATTTCTTGTAATGCTGGGTTAAGTGTGCTGAATTCTGTTAGCTTTTTGCTTCTCTGTAATGGTTTTGATATCTCCGTCAATCTGAATGAGATCCTTTCTGAGTAGAAGTAATCTTGGTTTAGATTTTTCCCTTTCATCACTTAAATATGTCCTGCCACTCCCCTTCTGGCATGCAGAGTTCTAGATGGAAGTTCAGCTTTAACCTTATGGGGATTCCCTTGTATGTTATTATGTTGTTCTTCCCTTTGGTGCTTTTAATTATTTTTTCTTGTAGTTTATTTTTTTGAAGTTTATTAATATTTTCTTGGCATGTTGCATCCTTGATTTATCCTTATAAGGGAACTACTCTGCTGTGCTTCCGACTTGACTATTTACTTTCCCATTTAGGGAAGTTATTTCAACTCTAATCCTCAAATATTTTCTCAGATCCCTTTCATTCTCTCTTCTTTCGGGATCCCTATAATTCTCATGTTGTTGTCGAAAGCTTTTTCTACATCTATTTAGATGATCATATTGTTTTTATCCTATCTGTTTTGTTAATATGGTGTATCATCATTGTATTGATTTGCGTATATTGAAGAATGCTTGCTTCCTGGATAACCAACACTTATCAATGTGTGTATGATCCTTTTGGTGTGCTCGTTGGATTTCTTTGTTTATTTTGTTTGAGTGAGTCATGCATCAGTTGTTACCTCAGTGTTATTGGCCTGTAGTTTTCTTCTTTGGACGATCTTTTGTCTGGTTTTGTATCAGAGTGAACGGCATCATAGAATGAGTTTGGGAGTGTTCTACCCTCTGTTATACTTGGAATAGTTTGAGAATAGATAGTGTTAAGCTCTTCTCTAAATGTTTAATAGAATTCGCCTGTGAAGCCCTCTGGTCCTGGGCTTTTTTGTTTGTTGGGAGGTGTTATTAATCAACATCCCCATATTTCAGTGGCTTGGTATTGGTGTGCTTTATATTTTCTATTTCTTCCTGGTTAGTCTCGGAAAAGGTTGTGAATTTGTAAGAATTTGTCCATTTCTTCCAGGATCGTTCACCATTTTATTGTGCATAAGTTTGCTTGTAGTAAATCTCTCATGATCCTTTGTATTGCCTTCAAGTGAGTCAAGTTGTTACTATTCTCCTTTTTTCGTTTCTAACTCTATTGCATTTCAAGCTCTTCTCCTTTTTTTCTGATGAGGCTGGCTAATGAGTTTAATCAATTTTGTTTATCTCAGAGAACCAGCTTTTAGTTTTATGAACTTTGTTATTGTTCTCCTTCTTCTTTGTCTTTTCTTATTTCTCTGATCTGAATTTTGCATTTCTTTCCTTCTGCTAACTTTGGGGAATTCTTTTGTTCTCTCTCTTTTTCTCTCTAGTTGCTTAAGTGTAAGATTAGGTTGTTTATTTGAGATGCTTATTGTGGTCTTGAGGTAGGATTTTATTGCTCATAAAACTTCCCTCTTAGAACTGCTTTTGCTGCATCCCCATAGGTTTTGGGTTTGTCGTGTTTATCATTGTCATTTTTTTTTCTAGGTATTTTTTATGATTTCCTCTTTCATTCTTTCATTGATCTCTTGGTTTATTTAGTAGTGACAGTTTATCCTCCATGTATTTTATTTTTTACTAGATTTTTTTTTTCCTGTAATTTGATATCTAGTCTCACAGCATTGTGGTCGTGAAAAGATCTTGATGTGATTTCAATTTTCTTAAATTTACCAAGCTTGATTTGTGACCCAAGATATGATCTAATCCTGGAAAAATTGCCATGGGCCTTGAGAAGAAAGCGTGTAATTCTGTTGTTTTTTTGTATGGATAGTCCTATAATATCAATTAAGTCCCATCTTGTCTTGAAATGTAATCATTTAAATCTTGTGTGTTCCCTTATTTATTCTTCCATTTTTGGATGACATCTGTCCATTGGTGAAAGTAGGGTGTTAAATTTCTGTACTCTGATTGTGTTGACTGTCGATTTCCCCTATTACGGCTGTTAACATTTGCCTTAAGTATTGAGGTGCTCCTCTGTTGGTCATCAAAAACATTTACAATTGTTATAACCTTCTTCTTGTTGAATCCCTTGATCATCTTTTTTAGTGTCCTTCTTGGCCTCTGTATAATCCTCTATTTTAAAGACACTTTTGTCTGATATGTAGAAGCTACTTCCACTTTCTTTGATATTCCATTTGCATGGAATAATCTTTTTTTCCATCCCCAATTCAGTCCTGTATGTGTTCCTAGTCCTGAAGTGGGTCTCTTGTAGACAGCATATAACAGGTCCTTGTTTTGCTATCCATGTTCAGCCAGTCCTATGTTCTTTGGTTGGAGCATTTAATCCATTTACATTTAAGGTGATTATCAATCACGTAGTATATTCCTCTCCAACCATTTCTTAATTGTTTCTTGGGGTTTGTTAATTGAAGGTCTTTTCCTTCCTGTGTTCCTCCTAGAGAGTATCACTTTAAGCAATTTCTTCGTAATAGCTGGCTTTAGTGGTGCTGAATTCTGTTAGCTTTTGATCTTCTTCTGTAGAAGGTTTGAATCTCCGCAAATCTGATGAGATCCTTTCCAGAGTATAGAGTAATCCTTGGTTGTTAATTAATTCCCTTTCATCACTTAAATATGTCCTGCCACACCCTTCTGGCATGCAAGTTTCTGATGGACAGTTCAGCTGTTACTTATGGGATTCCCTTGTATGTTATTTGTTGGTCTTACCCTTTGGAAGCTATTAATATTTTTTTCTTTTGTATTTTATTTTGTTAGTTTAGATAATATGTTGTTTGGCATTTTTCTTTCTCCTTGGATTTCTATCCTTTATGGGACTCTCTGTGCTTCTGATCTTGACAATTTTCCTTTCTCCCATAATAGGGAAGTTTTCCACTCTAATCTCATCAAATATTTTCTCAAGGTCCTTTCTTTCTCTCTTCTTCTGTGGATCCCCTAATTAAACTCATAGTTGTTAGTCCGAAAGCTTTTTCTCTACATCTATTTACGTTGATCATATGGTTTTTTATCCTTCTGTTTGTTAATTATGGTGTATCACATTGATTGAATTGCGTATATTGAAGAATGCTTGCTTTCCTGGATAACCACACTTGATCAAGATGTATGCTCCTATTTGGTGTGTGTGGATTTCTTTGTTAGTATTTTTTTTGTTGAGGAGTCATCATTCTTGTTCCTCAGTAGTTATTGGCCTGTAAGTCTTTCTTTCTTTGTGACATCTATGTCTGGTTTTGTTATCAGAGTGATGGTGGCCCATAAATGAGTTTTGGGAGTGTCCTCCCTCTGTATACTTGGAACATAGTTTGAGAAGGATAGGTGATAGCTCATCTCTAATGTTTACTAGAATTCGCCTGTGAAGCCCTCATGTCCTGGGCTTTTTGTTGTTGGAGAGTTTTTTTAATCACAGTCCCAATTTCATTGCTTATTGTTATTGTGCGGTTTATATATTTTCTATTTCTTCCTGTTAGAGTCTCGGACAGGTTTGAGTGAATTTGTAAGATTTTGTCCATTTCTTCCAGGTCGTCCATTCTATGGCATAGAGGTTGCTTGGTAGTAAATCACTCATGATCCTTTGTATTTTCTGAAGAGTCAGTTGTTACTTCTCCTTTTCGATCTAACTCTATTTGATTTAAGTCTTCTTCCTTTTTTTTCTCGATGAGAGCTGGCTAATGGTTTATCTCTCATTGTTTTATCGCAGAGAACCACTTTTAGGTTTTATGATCTTTGTATATTTTTCCTTCTCATTTGTTTTTCCTTTTATTTCTGAGTCTAATTTTTTGAATTTCTTTCCGTTGTTTTTCTTTTTTTTTTTTTTTTTTTTTTTTTTTTTATATTTTTTTTTTTTTTATTTTTTTTTTTTTTTTTTTTTTTTTTTTTTTTCTTTTCTTTTTTTTTTTTTTTTTTTCTTTCTGCTAACTTTGGTGGAATTTTTTGTTCTCTTTCTCTAGTTGAGCTTTAAGTGTAAGCTAGTTGTTTATTTTGAGATGCTATTTGTGTCTTGAGGTAGATTTATATTGCTATAACTTCCCTCTTAGAACTGCTATTGCTGCATTCCCATAGGTTTTCTGGGTTGTCGTGTTTTTCCATTGTCATTTATTTTCTAGGTTATTTTTTTGCGATTTCCTCTTTCATTTCTTCAGTGCATCTCTTTGGTTATTCTTAGTAGTGTACAGTTTATCCTCCATCGTATTTTTATTTTTTCTACAGATTTTTTCTCCTGTATGATATCTAGACACACAGCAGTTGTGGTCGGAAAAGATACTTGACGTGATTCATTTTCTTAATTTAACCAAGGCTTTGATTTGTGACCCAAGAAATGACTATCCTGGAAAATGGTGCCATGGCACTTGAAGAAGAAAGTGTATTCTGTTGTTTTTGTATGGAGAGTCTTATAAAGATCAATTTAAGTCCATCTTGATGAATGTATCATTTAAATCTTGTGTTTCTCATATATTATTTTCATTTTGGATGACTTGATCCCATTGGTGAAAGTAGGGCGTGTTAAATTTGTTGTACTATGATTGTGTTGCTGACGATTTCCCCTATTTAACGGCTGTTTAAACATTTGCATAAGATTGAGGTTCTCCTATGTGGGAATTCAATAAACATTTACAATGTTATACAACCTTCGATTCTTGTTGAGCCTTGATCATTTTTTAGTGTCCTTCTTGGCCCCTCTTGTAATAATCATTATTTTAAAGTCTACTTTGTCTGATCTGAGAATTGCTACACCAAGCTATCTTTTGATTTCATTTGCATGGAATATGCTTTTTTCCTTCCCACTTTCAGCTGTATGTGTCCTAGGTCTGAAGTGGGTCTCTTGTAACAGCATAATATACAGGTCTTTTTTTGTATCCATTTTTCAGCCAGTCTAGTCTTTTGGTGGAGCATTTTTAACCCAGTTACATTTAAGGTGATTTATCAATACGTATATAACTTCCTCTCACCATTATTTATTGTTATGGGTTTGTTATAGTACGAGTCTTTTCCTCTTGTGTTCCTGCCTAGAGAAGTTCCTATAGCATTTCTTGTAATGCTGGTAGTGTGCTGAATTCTGTTAGCTTTGCTTTCTCTGAAAAGGTTTTGATATCTCCGTCAAATCTGAATGATAATCCTTTCGTGAGTAGATAATCTTGGGTGTAGATTTTCCTTTCATCAACTTTAATATGTCCTGCCAACTTCCCGTCGAGCTTGCAGAGTTTCTGCATTGGAAGTTCAGCTGTAACCTTATGGGATTCCCTTCGTATGTTATTGGTTGTTTCATCCTCCTTGGTGCTTTAATATTTTTTCATTTGTAATTTTTATTTTTGATAAGTTTGATTAATATGTGTTCTTGCATGATTCTCCCTTGGATTTATCCTTGTTGGGACTACTCTGTGCATCCCTGGACTTGAAACTATTTTCTTTCCTTCCCATAATTAGGGAAGTTTTCACTCTAATCTCATCAATATTTTCTCAGTCCCTTTCTTTCTCTCCATTCTTCTGATCCCTATAATTCTCATGTTGTTGTCGAAAGCCTTTTTCTACATCTATTTAGATGATCATATGGTTTTTTATCCTTCAGTTTGTTAATAATGGTGTATCACAGTTGAATGATTTGCTTATATTGAAGAATGCTTCTGCTTTCCTGGATAAACCAACTAGACTGATCATGGTTGATGATCCTTTTGGTGTTCTGTTGGATTCCTTTTTGTTAGTATTTTTGTTGAGGAGTCCATGCATCCTTGTTCATCAGTGTTATTGGCCTGTAAGTTTTCTTTCTTTGTGACATCTTTGTCTGGTTTTGTTATCAGAGTTGATGTGGCCTCATAGAATGAGTTTGGAGAGTTCCTCCCTCGTTATCCTTTGGAATATATTGAAAGGAATAGGCTGTTAGCTCTTCTCTAAATGTTTAATAGAATTCCCAGTGAAGCCCTCTGGTCCTGGCTTTTGTTTGTTGGGAGTTTTTAATCACAGTCGCCAATTCAGTGCTTGTTATTGGTGTGTTTTTATATTTTCTATTTCTTCGCTGGTTAAGTCTCGGAAGGAGTTGAATTGAAAGAGTTTGTCCATTTCCTTCCAGGTCGACCATTTTATGGCAGGAGAGTTGCTTTTTAGTAATCTCCTCAGGATCATTTGTATTTCTGAAGTGTCAGATTGTTACTTCTCCTTTTTCGTTTCTATCTCTATTGATTTAAGTCTTCTCCTTTTTTTCATGATGAGGCTGGCTAAAGGTTTCATCAACTATTTGCTTTATCTTCAGAGAACCAAGGCTTTTAGTTTTATTGATCTTTGTTATTGTTTCTTCATTTGTTTTCTTTTATTTCTGATCTAATTCTTTTGATTTCTTTCCGTCTGCTAACTTTGGGGATTTTTTTGTTCTTCTTATCTCTAGTAGCTTTAAGTGGAAGATTAGGTTGTTATTTGAGATGCTTATTGTGTCTTGAGGTAGGATTTATTGCTATAAAACTTCCCTCTTAGAACTGCTTTTGCGCATCCCGAGGTTTTGGGTTGTCGTGTTTTCATTGTCATTTTTTTCTAGTATTTATTTGATTTCCTCTTTCATGTCTTCGTTGATCTGCTTGGTTATTTAGTAGTGTACAGTATATTCCCTCCATGTATTTTTTATTTTTTAAACAGATTTTTTTCCTGTAATTGATATCTAGTCTCACACATTGTGGACAGGAAAAGATACTTGATGTGAGTTTCAATTTTCTTAGGGGAGGAAATTACCAAGGCTTGAGATATTGTGACCCAAGATAATGATCCTCCTGGAAAATGTGCCATGGCACTATGAGAAGAAAGTTGTATTCTGTTGTTTTTGTATGAGAGGTCTTATAAAATCAATTAAGTCCAGTCATGTGAATGTAGCATTTAAACTCTTGTGGTTCTCTATTTATTTTCATGTTTGGATGATCTGTCCTTGGTGAAAGTAGGGTGTTAAAATTCTGTACAATGATTGTGTTGCTGTCGATTTCCCCTATTAACGGCTTTAACATTTGCTTAATATGAGGTCTCCTACTGTTAGGTTCATAAACATTTAACAATTGTTATACGTCCTTCTTCTGTTGATTCCCTTGATCATTTTCTTAGTGTCCTTCATGCCTCAAATGTAATAATCTTTATATTTAAAGTCTACTTTGTCGATATAGAATTGCTACAGAAACCACTTTCTTTTGAATTTCCATTTGCATGATATCTTTTCATCCCCCACTCTCAGTCTGTATGTGTTCCAATGTCTGAAGTGGGATTCTCTTGTATACTAGCAGATATACAGGTCTTGTTTTGTGTATCCATCAGCCAGTATATGTTCTTTTGGTGGAGCTTTTTAATCCCATTTACAAGTTAAAGGTGATTATCATATACGTTATACTTCCCTCACCCATTTTCTAATTGCGTTTTGAGGTTGATTATTGTAGGTCTTATCCTTATCTTGTGTTTCCTGCCTAGACGAAGTTCCTTCTTAGCATTTCTTGTAATGCTGGTTTAGTGGTGCTAATCTGTTAGCTTTTGCTTCACTGAAAAGGTATTGAATATACTCCGTCAAATCATGAATGAGATCCTTTTCTGAGTAGAGTAATCTTGGTTGTCTAGATTTTTCCCTTTCATTCACTTTAAATATGTTCTGACCAGCAAAAACCCTTCTGCGTTGGCAGAGTTTCTGCTGAAAGATCAGCCTGTTAACCTTATGGGGAATCCCCTGTATGTAATTTCTTGCTTCTTCCTTGCTGCTTTTTATAGTTTTCTCTTGTATTAATTTTTGATAGTTTGATTAATATGTGTCTTGGCAATGGTTCTCCTTGGCTTTATACTGTATGGGCTCTCTGCGCTTCTGGACTTGATTGACTATTTCCTTTCCCATATTAGGGGAAGTTTTTCAACCTATATTCTGCATCAAATATTTTCTCCAGTTCCTTTCTTTTTCTCTTCTTTCTTCTGGCGATCCCTATAATTCACAATGTTGTTGTCGATTAATGTTGTCCCTGAGGTTTATGTAGACTAGTCCTCAAAAATCTTTTCATTTCTTTTTTGTTATTCTGCTCTGCCAGTAGTTTTTTTCCACTATTTATGTTCCAGGTCACGTATCATTTTCTGCATCAGTTATTCTGCTATTGTTTCCTTTAGAGACTTTTAATTTTCACTTTATTGTGTTTGTTTCATCATTGTTTGTGTTGCTCTATAGTTCGTCATAGGTCTTGTCAACGTTTGTTGTATTTTCATCCATTCTATTTCCTCAGATTTTGGATCATCGTCCTATCACTACTCTGACTTTCTTTTTTCAGGTGACTGGCCTATTTCCTCTTCATTTGTTTGGTTTGATAGGTTTGTATCTTGCTCCCTTTTATGCTGTGTGTTTTCCTTTTCTCATATTTACTTAACTTTGGCTGTGTTTGAGAAGGTCTCCTTTTGCAGGCTGCAGGTGTTGTAGTTCCCGTTATTTAATGGTTGTTGCCAGAGGGGGGACTCGGTTGAATGTGGCTTTTTTTTTGTTTTCTGGTGGTGAGGATGGATATTTTCTTACTGATGGGAAGGAACTGAATCTGTGGTGGTGTTTTTGGGTGGTGTCTGTTGAACTTCCTGATTAGTCTAGGCAGCCTCTTGAATATGGTTGGGGTTGTGTTCCCTGTCTCTGCTACGTTGTGTTGTCCATGGAGTGTCCAGGCACTAGAGTTGCTTGTGGTCAGTGAGTGGAGCTTAGGTCCTTAGCGTTGAATGAGATCTTCTGGGAGATTATCTCGCCGATTGATCGTTATGAGGTCTGGGTGAGTCCAATGTTCCTGCACTCGGCTTCTCCCACTCAGGCTGTCTCATGGCCTGATCACCGGCCAGGATCTACCCAAGACCCTGTCAGCTTTTTAGGGTTTGATAGGATCTTTGCTATTGTCTTTCCTTCATTCCTTTTTTATTTATTTCTGATCTGATCTTTATGATTTTTTTTTTTCCATCTGCTAACTTTGGAGGTTTTTTTTGTTCTTATTTCTCTAATTGTTTTGGTGTAAGATTTAGGTTTAGTTTTATTTGAGATGGTTTATTGTCTCCTGATGGTAACATTGTATCTGCTATTTAATGACTTCCCTATTGAACTGCTTTTCGCTGCATCCCCATAAGGTTTTGGGGTTTGTTGTGTCATCTTTTTCATTGTCATTTGTTTCTAAGTATTTGTTTGGATTTCCTCTTTTTGATTTTCTTCAGTGATCTCTTGGTTATTTAGTAGTAGTATTCTTTAGCCTCTATGGTGTTTTGTATTTTCTTTAACAGATTTTTTTTCCTGTAAGTGATTTCTAGTCTCATTGCATTGTGGCGTCAGAAAGAGTAACTGTGATGTGATTTAAAATTTTCTTAAATTTACCAAGCCTTGATTTTGTGGACCAAGATTATGATCTATCCTGGAGATTGTTCTGTGGCACGTGAGAAGAATGTGTATTCTGTTGTTTTTGGGATGGAGAGTCCTATAAATAATCACATTAAGTACATCTTTGTTGAATGTATCATTTTAAAAGCTTGTGTTTCCGTATTTTATGTTCATTTTGAGGAATGATTCTGTCCAGTGCGTGAAAGTAGGTGTGTTAGAAAGTCCCACCTACTATGATTAGTGTTACTGTCGATTTCCTATTCCTATCCCCACCCACATACCGGTGTTTAGTACTTGCCCTTAAGTATTGTGAAGTGCTCCTATGTTCTGGGTGTTAAATATTTTACAATTGTTATATCATCTTCTTGGATTGGATCCCTTTCGTTCATTATGTTGTTGTCCTTCTTTGTACTCATTGTTAATAGTCTTTATTTTAAAGTCAATTTTGACAGATATGTGTCATTGCTACTACCTCCAGCTTTCTTATTGATTTCCATTTGCTTGGAATACATTTGTTCACCCCCTGACTTTCAGTCTGATTTGTGTTCCCTAGGTCTGATCGTTGGTCTCTTGTTGACAGCATATATATATGGGTACCCTTGTTTTTATATCCCCATTTCGCCAGTCTTTATGTCACTTTGGCTGGAGCATTTAATCCATTTACATTTATAGATAATTATCAATATGCATGTTCCTCCTTACTCAATTTTCTTACATTTGTTTGGGGTTTGTGTATTGGAGGTCTTTTCCTTGTCCTGTGTTTCCTTGCGTAAGAGAATTTCCTTTAGCATTTGTTGTAATGAGTGGTTTGGTGTTGTTGAATTTCTCTTAGCTTTAGCTTCGTCTGTTAAAGGAAAGGTTTCTATATTTCGCCTTCAAAATTCTGAAATGAGATCCGTGCTGGGTAGTTATAGGAGTAATCCTTGGTTGTAGGTTTTTCCCTTTCATACTTTTAAATATGTCCTTGCCACCCCTTCTTGCTTGCAGAGTTTCTGCTGAAAGATCAGCTGTTAAATCCTTATGGGATTCCCCGATGTTAATATTCGTTGCTTTTTCTCTTGCTGCTTTTTATATTTTTTCCTTTGTATTTATATTTTTGATTGTTGAGATTAATATTGTGTCTTGGCATGTTTCTCCTTTGGCTTTACTCCTGTATGGGCTACTCCTCTGCGCTTCCTGGACTTGATTGTATTTTTTCCTTTCCCATTTTAGGGAAGTTTTAAACTATAATCTCTTCACATATTTTCTCAGTTCCTTTCTTTTTCTCTTCTTCTTCTGGATCCCTATAATTCGAATGTAAATGTTGTCGATTAATGTTGTCCCGAGGTTTCTACAGACTGTCCTCAATCTTTTCATTCTTTTTTTGTTTATTCTGCTCTGCCGTAGTTATTTCCATATTTTATGTTCCAGGTCACTTATCATTCTTATGCCTCAGTTATTTGTATTGATTCTTCTGAGAACTTTTAATTTCATTTATTGTGTTGTTCATACATTGTTTGTTTGATCTCTAGTTTTTTGGTCGCTTGTCAAACGTACGTTTTCTTTGTATTTTCTCCATGCTATTTCACAGGATCTTTGGATCATCCATGTAACTATCACTACTCTAGTAATTTCTTTTTCAGGTTCGACTGATATTTCCTATTCATTTGTTTGGTTTGTTAGGTTTTTATCTTGCTCCTTCATTTTGCTGTGTTGTTTCTCCTTCTTTCATTTTTACTTAATCTTACGGGGTTTGGGGTCTCCTTTTTGCAAGGCTGCAGGGTTTGTATGTTTCCCGTTTTTTGGGTCTGCCCAGAGGGACTGGTGCATGTGTTCTGTTTGGATGAGGATGGATATTGTCTTTCTGATGTCTCCAGATCTGCATCCAGTGAGTTGTGTTTTGGGGTTTTGTGTCTGTTTAGATCTTCCTGGGATTTTAGGCAGCCTCCTGCATATGGGTGGGGTTGTGTTCCATGTCTTGATAGTTGTCCATGGCATGGGACAGACGTGTCCAGCACTGGAGCATCTGCTGGTCATTGATATGGAGCTTGAGGTCCTTTAGCGTGGTTTGAATCAGTGATCTCTGGGAGATCTCTCGCTCGATTGATATTATGAGGCTCTCTGGTGGTCCAATGTCCTTGCACTCGGCTCTCCCACCTCAGAGGTCTCAGGCCTGACATCCGGCCAGAGTACCACAGACCTGTCAGCTTTTAGTTTTATTGATCTGTGCAATTGTTTTACTTCATTGTCATTTTTATTATTTTGATCTGATCGAGAAATTGATTTCTTTCCTTTCTGCTAACTTTGGAGGTTTTTTTTTTGTTCTTTGTTCTTATTGCTTTAGGTGTATGGTTAGGTGGTGTTTTTTGAGAAGTTTTCTTGTTCCTGAGGAACATTGGAGTGCTATACAACTTCGCCTCTTTGAAACTGGCTTTTGCTGCATCCCATAGGTTTTGGGTTGTTGTGTCATCTTGTACATTGTCATTTTGTTTCTAAAGTTATAGTTTGATTATCCTCTTTGATTTTCTTCAGTGATCTCGTTGGTTATTGAGTAGCGTATTCTTTAGCCTCTATGTTGTTTGACTTTTTACTGTTTTTTTTCCCTGTTATTTGTTATCTAGTCTCATAGACATTTGTAGATCGCGAAAAGATACTATGATACAATTTCAATTTTCGCTTAAATTTACCAAGGCTTGAGTTGTGAACCCCAAGATATGATCTATCCCTGGAGATGTTCCATGAGCCACTTGAGAAAAAATGTGATTCTGCTTGTTTTTGGACTGGAGTCTGTCCTTTATTAAATAAACAATTAACTCCATCTTGTGAATGTATCATTTATAGCTTGTGTTTCCATATTTATTTTCATTTTGGATTGATACTGTCCCATTGGTGAAAGTGGGGTGCTTTAAAGTGTCCCTACTAATGAATTGTGTTCTACTGTCGATTTCCCCTTTTAACGGCTGTTACAACATTTGCGCTTATGTAATTGAGGTGCTTCTATGTTTGGGTGCTTAAATATTTACCAATTGTTATATAACTTTTGATCTCTTGGGATTGATTCCTTTGTTCATTATTGTAGTAGTCCTTACCTTTGTCTCTTGTAATTAGTCTTTATTTTTAAAGTCTAATTTTGTCTGATAATGAGAATTGCAACTGCAGCTTTCTTTGATTTCCATTTGCATGGAAAAAAAAATAAAAACAAAATTACCTTTTTCCCAGCCATCTGACTTTGGTTGTATGTGTTTACTAGGTCTGAATGTGAGTCTCTTGTAGACAGCATATATATGGGTTCTTGTGTTCGTATACATTCTGCCAGTCTATGTCTTTTGGCTGGAGCAGTTAATCCAGTATTTACATTTAAGATTTTTAACAATATGCATGTTCCTTTTACCATTTTCTTAATTGTTTTGTGTTCTTGTTATTGTAGGTCTTTTCCTTGTCCTGGTGGTTCCGGCGTAGAGAATTTCCGTTTGAGCATTTCCTTGTAAAGCTGGTTTGGTGTTGTTGAATTCTCTTAGCTTTTAGCTTGGCTGTAATGGTTTTAATATCTCCGTATCGAATTCTGAATGAGATCCTTGCTGGGTAGAGTAATATTGGTTGTGAGGTTTTTCCCTGTCATCACTTTCAACATTTGTTCTGCCACTCCGCTTCTGGCTTGCAGAGATTTTGCTGCGAAAGATCAGCTGTTAACCTTATGGGGAGTTCCCTTGTATGTAATTTCTTGCTTTTCCCTGCGGCTTTTTAATAGTTTTTCCTTTGTATTTAATATTTGATGTGTTTGATTTAATTTGTGTCCTTGGTGTGTATCTCTTTGGCTTTGAATCCTGTATGGGACCTGCTCTGTTGCTGCATGGACTTGATTGATATTTCTTTCCCATAGTAGGGTAAGTTTTTCAACTATATTCTCTTCAAATATTTTCTCCAGTTCCCTTTCTTTTTATCTTTTCTTCTGGAGATCTCCCTATAATTCGATTGTTGGTTGTCGATTTAAGGTTGTCCCAGTGGGTTTCTGAGACTATTGTTTTCATCTACTCTTTTCATTCTTTTGTTTATTCTGCTCTGCAGTAGTTATTTCCACTATTTTTGTTCAGGTCACTTTTCCATTGATTTGGCCTCAGTTATCTGCTATTGTTTCCTTTAGAGAAGAGAGAACTTTTACTTTCATTTTATTGTGTTGTTCATCATTGTTTGTTTGCTCTCTAGTTCTTCTAGGTACTGTCAAAGTTTCTTTTCGTATTTTCTCATTCTATTTCCAGATTTTGGATTTCTTTACTATCACTACTCTGTAATTTTTTTGGTAGGACTGCTATTTCCCTCTTCTTTTTGTTTGGTTTGATCAGGTTTTTATCTTGCTCCTTCATATGCTGTTGTGTTTCTCTTTTTCATTTTACTTACTGTAACTGTGTTTGGGGGTTCCTTTTTGCAGGCTGAGGTTTGCTAGTCTCTCCGTTATTTAATTGGTGTCTGCCTGTGGAGGGGGACTGGTGCATGTGCTTTGGTGGATGAGGCGTGGATATTGTCTTGCTGATGGGCAGAACTGCATCCAGTGGTGGTGTTTTGGTGTCATTATATTGACTGTGAACTTCCTGGATAGTCTAGGCAGCCTCTCTGCATATGGGTGGGGTTTTGTGTTCCTGTCTTGCTAGTGGCCTTGTAGTTGTTTGGCCTGGAGTGTCCGCAGCACTGGGTGCTGTGCTGGGGTCATTGAGTGGTGTGCTAGGTCTTAGTGTTGAACAGAGATCTCTGGGAGATCTTCTCGCCCGATTGATATTATGATGTCTCTGGTGGTCCAATGTCCTGCACCGGCTCTCCCACCCTCAGATGTCTCTGGCCTGACACCGTTTACGGACTACCAGGGACCCTCTGAACCAGCTTTTAGTTTTTATTGATCTTTGCTAAGTGTTCCTTCATTCATTTGTTTTAATGTTATTTATGATCTGAGATCTTTTTGATTTTTTTCCATCTGCTATCTTTGCGCGAGGTTTTTGTTTTTTCTTTTTCTTCATAATTGGCTTTAGGTGTAAGGTTAGGTGGTTTATTTGAGACTGTTTCTTGTCTCATGAGGTAATACATGTATTGCTATTAAACTTCCTCTCTTTAGAATCTGCTTTTGCTGCATCCCATAGGTTTTGGCGTTGTTTTTGTGTCATCCTTCATTGTCATTTGTTTCTAAGTTTTGTGTGATTTACTCTTTGATTTTATTCAGTGATCTCTTGGTTATTTAGTTGCCTTACATCTTATAGGCCTCTATGTGTTTGTATTTTTTTACAGAGATTTTTTTCTGTAATTGAATATATAGTCTCATAGCAGTTGTGATCAGAAAAGATAACTTGATACAATTTCAATTTTCTTAAATTTACCTAGGGCGTTGATTTGTGTCCCAAGATATGATCCTAATCCTGGAGAATGTTGTTTTTCCCCCATGTGCACTTGAGAAGAAAGTGTATTCTGTTGTTTTTGTATGGAATGTCCTATAATTTAACAATTTAAGTCCATATTTGTTTAATGTTTCATTTAAAGATTGTGTTTCCTTAATTTATTTTCATTTTGGATGATCTGTCCATTGGTGTAAAGTAGGGGTGTTATCAGTCCCCTACTAGATGATTGTGTTGCTGTCGATTTCCCCAAACTTATGGCTGCTGTAGTACATTAGCCTAGTATGTATTGAGGTGCTCTCTATGTTGGGTGGCATAAATATTTTACAATTTGTCATATAAATCTTGCTTGGATGTTGATCCTTTGAATCATTATGTAGTGTCCTTCTGTGTCTCTTGTAATAGTCTTTTATTTTAAGTCAACTTAATGTCTGATAAGAGAATTGATACGGAAGCTGTTCTTATGATTTCCATTTGCATGGAATTACCCTTTTTCCATCCCTGACTTTCAGTCTGTATGTTGGTCCCTGGTCTGAAGTGAGTCTCTTGTCACGCGACAGCATATATTTGAAAGGTCTTGTGTTTTATATCCATTCAGCCAAGTCTTATGTCCTTTAGGTAGTGGCCGAGAGTGGAGATTTATCCCAGGTTACATTTTTTGGTGAAGATCGGAATTTAACAATATGCATGTCATAGCTATTACCATGAATTCATAGAGTAATTGTGAGTACTTGGAGTTGTGTGTGTTGGTGGTTAGTAGTCTTTTCCCTTGTCCTGTGTTTCCTGCGTAGAGAATTTCCTTTAGCATATCTGTTGTTAAAGCTGGTTTTGGTGTTGTTGAATTCTGATTTAGCTTTTGCTTGTCTGTAAAGGGTTTTAATATTTCCTTCAAATCTGAATGAGATCCTTGCTGGGTAGAGAAATCTTGGTCTGTAGATTTTTCCCTTTCATCACTTTTAAATATGTCCTTGCCACGTCCCATTATGGCTTTGCAGAGTTTCTGTCTGAAAGATCAGCCCTGTTAACCTTATTGGGATTTCCCCTGATATGTTAATTTCTTGCTTTTCCCTTGCTGCTTTTAATAGTTTTCCTTTGTATTTAATTTTTGACCTGTATGTTTGATTATTATGTTGTCTTGGTGTGTTTTCACCTTTGGCTTGTATCCTGTATGGGACTCTCTGCGGCTTCTGGACTTGATTGGACTATTTCCTTTTCCCATATAGGGGATAGTTTTCAACTCCTTTAATCTCTTCAAATATGTTTCTCAGTTCCTTCTTTTTCTCTTTTCTTCTCGGGATCCCTATAATTCTCACATTGTTGTTGTCGATTAATGTTGTCCTAGAAGGTTTCTGATGATCATGTCCTCAACTCTTTTCATTCTTTTTTGTTTATTATGGCGTGTCTCACAGTAGTTATTTTCCACTATTATATGTTCCAGGTCACTTATCCATTCTTCTGCTCAGTTGATTCTGCTATTGGATTCCTTCTAGAGAACTTTTAATTTCATGTATTGTGTTGTTTCATCAATGTTTGTTGAGCTCTCTAGTTCTTCTAGGTCCTCAGTGCCAAACGTTTTTGTATTTTCTCCATTCTATTTCCAAGATTTTGGATCACTGGTTTACTTCAACTACTCTGAATTCTTTTTCAGGTAGGACTGCCTATTTCCTCTTCATTTGTTTTGGTTTGATAGGTGTTTTTATCTTGCTCCGTCACATTTGCTGTGTGTATTCTCCTTCTTATTTATTTTACTTAATTCGACTGTGTTTGGGTTCTTTTTGCTGGCGGGCAGGTTGTAGTTCCCGTTATTTTTTGGTGTCTGACCAGAGGGGACTGGTGCATGTGTTCTGGTGGATGAGGCTGGGATATTGTCTTTATGATGGGCAGAATGCATACCAGCGGGGGTTTTGGGGTTGTTGTGTACTTATGATTTTAGGCAGCCTTCTGCATATGGGTGTCCATTGGGTTCGGTCTTGCGAGTTGTTTGGCATGGAGTGTACTCACTGGAGCTTGCTGGTATTGAGTGGAGCTTGAGTGTTAGCGTTGGGAAACAGGAGATCTCTGGGCGATCTCCTAGCTCGATGAATATTATGAGGTGTTTCTGGTGGTCCAATGTCATGCACTCGGCTCTCCACCTCATGGTATGTCTCAGGCCTGACTACACGGCCAGAGTACAAAGACCCTGTCAGCTTTAGTTTTATTGAATCTTTGCTCTGGGTTTCCTTCAATTCCTTTTTCTATTCTATTTTCTGATTTGATCTTTATGATTTCCTTTCCATCTGCTAAACTTTGGAGGTTTTTTTTTGTTCTTTTTTCTTCTAATTAGCTCATAGGTGGAAGGTTTGGTTGTTTATTTGAGATGCTTTGTGTCTCCTGGAGGTAAACATTGTATTAGCTATAAAACTTTCCCTCTTAGAAAAAGACTGCTTTTGCTGCATCCCAATAAGGTTTTGGGTAGGTGTGTCATCTTTTTCTTTGTCATAATTTTTTTTTGTTTCTAAAGTATTGTTTGAGTTCCCATCTTTGATTTCTTCAGTGATCTCTTGGTTATTCTAGTTGCGTATCCTTTATCCCCATCTATGTGTTGGTACTGTCTTACAGATTTTTTTTTCCATGTAATTGGATATCTTAGTCTCTTGCAATTGTGATCAGATAAGTTACTTGATACAATTTCAATTTTCTTATAAAACTAATACAAGTTACCATGGCTGGTTTTGTGACACCAAGATTTGATCTATCCTGGAAAATGTTACATGACGCACTTGAGAAAAATGTGTAACTTCTGTTGTTTTTGGATGGTATGTCCTATATATCATAGTCAATTAAGTCAAATTGTTGAATGTATCCTATTTAAAGCTTGTGTTGCCTTATGTATTTTCATTTTGGTTGATCTGTCCATTGGGGTGAAGTTGAATGAAAGTGTGAATGTGGGGTGTTAAAGTCCCCTGACTATGATTGTGTTACTGTCGATTTTCCCCTGATATGGCTGTTAGTACTTGCCTTATGTAATTGCGGTGCTCCTATGTTGGGTGATTAAATTTTTACAATTGTTATATCATCTTCTTGGTATTGATCCTTTGATCATTTATGTAGTGTCCTATCTTTGTCTCTTGTAATTGTCTTTATTTTAAAAAGTCTACATTGAGTCTGATATGATGAATTGAGATGCAGCTTTCTTATGATTTCCATTTTGCATGGAATACCTTTTTCCCACCCCCTGACTTTCAGTCTGTATGGGGGGGGGGGGGGGGGGTGTCCCTAGGGTCTGAAGTGAGTTCTTGTAGACAGCGATATATATGGGTCTTGTTTATATTATGCATTCAGCCAGTCTATGTCTTTTGGCTGGAGCATTTAATCCATTTACATTTACGAGCATATTATACATTATGCATGTTCCTCTCGGACCATTTCTTAATTGTTTTGGGTTTGTATATTGTAGGTCTTTTCCTTGTCCTGTTGTTTCCTGAGTTAGAGAAATTTCCTTTAGCATTTGTTTGTAAAGCTGGTTTTTGGTGTATGCTGAATCTCTTTTAGCTTTTTGCTGTGCTCCTTGTAAGGTTTTTAATTTCTCCTTCGAATCTGAAATGAGATCCTTGCTGGGTAGAGTAATCTTGGTTGTAGGTTTTTCCCTTTCTTCACCTTTAAATATGTCCTGCCACTCCCTTCTGGCTTCCAGAGTTTCTGCTGGAAAGATCAGATGTTTTAACCTTAGGGGGGATCCCCTGTAATTGTTATTGTCTTGCTACTTCCCGTGCTGTTTTAATAGTTTCCGTTTTGTATTTAATTTTTTGATAGTTTTGATTAATATGTGTCTGGTGTTGTTTCTCCTTGGCTTTTATCCTGTTATGGGACTCCTGTGCATCCTGGACTTGACTATATTCCATTCCCAATAAATAGGAAGTTTTACCACTCTAAATCTCATCACAGAATTGTTCTCAGTCCCTTTCTTTCTCTCTTCTTCTGGGATCCTATAATTCTCAGTTTGTTGTCGAAAGCTTCTTCTACATCTATTTCAAATGATCATCTGTTTTTATCCTCTGTGTTGTTAATAAGGTGTAACACATTGATTGATTTGCGATATATTGACAGAATGCTTGCTTTCCTGGGATAATAACCCACACTTGATCTTGGTGTATTAATCCTTTTTGGTGTGCTGTTGGATTGCTTTTGATTTAGACATTTTTGTTGAGGAGACATGCATCTGTGTTCCTCAGTGTTTAATTGCCTGTAGTTTTCTTTCTTCTGAGACATCTTTGTCTGTTTTAGTTCATCAGATGATGCGGTGCCCTCATAGACAATGAGTTTGGCGTAGGTGTTCCTCCCTCGTATACTTTGGCAATAGTTTGAGAAAAGGATAGTGTGTTAGCTCTCTCTAAATGTTTAATAGAATTACGCCTTGAAAGCCCTCTGGTTCCTGGGTCTTTTGTTTTTGGCAGGTTTTTAATCACAGTCACCAATTTCAGTGCTTGTTATTGGTGTGTTTAATATTTTTCTATTTCTGTCCTGTTTGTCCTCGTAAGGTTGTGAATTTGTAAGGAAATTGTCCATTTCTCTATTCTCTCCAAGATGTCGTCATATTTATTAGGCATAGAGTTGCTTGTTAGCTAAGCTCTCATAGATCCTTTGTATTTCTGAATGTGTCAGGTTGTTACTCTCTCTTTTTCGTTTCTTAACTCTATTGATTTAAGTCTTCTCCTTTTTTTTCTTGAATGATGTGCTGGCTAATGGTTTATCAATTTTATTATCACAGAGAACCAGCTTTTTTAGTTTTATTGATCTTTGTTATTTGTTTCCCTTCATCTTGTTTTTCTATTATTTCTGATCCCTGAATCTTTTTTGATTTCTTTCCTTCTGCTAACTTTTGGGATTTTTTGTTCTTCTTTCCTCTAGTTGCTTTAAGTGTAAGATTAGGTTGTTTATTTTAGATGCTTATGTCGTCTTGAGGATAGATTTTATTCGCCAATCACGAACTTCCCTCTTAGAACTCGCTTTTTGCTGCATTCCCATAGGTTTTGGTTGTCGTGTTTTTCATTGTCATTTTTTTCTAGGTATATTTTGATTTCCTCTTTAATATCTTTTCAGTGATCTCTTTGTTAACTTTAGTAGTGGACCGTTTATCCTCCATGTAGTTTTTCTTTCTTACAGATTCTTTTTCCCTGTAATTGATATCTAGTCTCACAGCATTGTGGTCGAAAAGATACTTTGATGTTATTTCAATTTTCTAAATTTACCAAGGCTTGATTTGGTGACCAATATATGAACTATCCCTGAAAATTGGCCATGCACTTGAGAAGAAAGTGTACATTCTGTTGTCTTTTTGTATGGACGAGTCTTATAAATATCAATTAAGTCCATCTTGTTGAATTATCAATTTTTAAATCTTTGTGTTTCCTTATATCATTTTCATTTTGGATGATCTGTCCATTGGTGAAAGTAGGGTGTCTTAAAATTTCTGTACTATCATGATTGTGTTGCTGTCGATTTATCACCAATTACTGGCTGTTTAACATTTGCCTTAAGTATTGAGTGCTCCAATTTTGGTTCATAAACATTTACAAATTGTTAGTAGCCTTCTTCTTTTGATCACCTTGAACATTTTTAGTGTCCTTCTCGGCCTCTTGAAATAATCTTATTTAAAGTCTACTTTGTCTGATAATGATAATTGCTACTCCAGCTTTCTTTGATTTCCATTTGCAATGAGAATATCTTTTTCCATCCCCACCATTTTTTTTCAGTCTGTAAGTGTTCCTTCAGGTCTGAAGTGGGTCTCTGTAGACAGCATATAACAGGTCTTGTTTTCTGTATCCATTTCAGCCAGTCTATGTCTTTGGTTGGAGCATTTAATCCATTTACATTTAAGGTAATTATCAATACTATATTCCTCTCACCATTTTGCTTACTTTGTTTTGGGTTTGTTATTGTAGGACTTTCCTGTGCTCTGTGTTTCCCCCTGCCTAAGAAGTTCCTTTTAGCCATCTTCTTGTAAATGCTTGGTTTAGTGGTTGCTGAAATACTGTTAGCTTTTGCTTCTTGTAAAGGTTCTGATATCTCCGTCAAATCTGAAGAGAACCTCTTCTGAGATAGCTAAATCTTGGTTGTAGATTTTTCCTTTCAATCACTTACAAATGTCCTGCCACTCCCTTCTGGCTTGCAAGAGTCTTTTCTGATGGGAAGTTCAGCAGTTAACCTTATGGGAATCCCTTGTATGTTATTTGTTGTTCTTTGTCCCTCTTGGTGCTTTTAATATTTTTTTCTTTGTATTATTATTTTTGATAGTCAGAATAATATGTGTCCTGGCATGTTTCTGCTCCATGGATTTATCCTGTATGGGACTCTCTGTGCTTCCTGGACTTGACTGATTTCCTTCCATATAGGGAAGTTTTCAACTCTAATCACATCAATATTTTCTCAGTCCCTTTCTTTCTCACTTCTCTGGATCCCTATACACATATCTCATGTTGTTGTCGAAAAGCTTTTTCTCATCCTATTTTAGATGATCATATGGTTTTTATTCCTTCTGTTTTAGTTAATATGTGTGTATCACATTGATGATTTGCGTATAATTGAAGAATGCTTGCATGTCCTGGGATAAACCACACTTATAAAAACTGATCATGGTGTTATAGATCACCTTTTGGTGTGCTGTTGGATTTCTTTTGTTTAGTATTTGTTGAGAGAGTCATGCATTTCTTGTGTTGCCTCAGTGTTATTGTCCTGTAGTTTTCTTTCTTTGTGACATCTTTGTCTGTTTTTGTTATCAGAGTGATGGTGGCCATTTCTAGAATGATTTGGGAGTTGTTTCCTCACTCTGTTTACTTTGGAATAGTTTGAAGAAGGATATAGGTGTTAGCACTCTCTAAATGTTAATAGAATTCGCCTGTGAAGCCCTCCTGTCCTGGGCTATTTAGTTTGTGGGAGGTTTTAATCACAGCCCCAATTCAGTGCTTTTATTGGTGGTGTTTATATTTTCTATTTCTTCCTTTAGTCCTCGAGGATTGTGAATGGGTAAGAATATGGTCCATTTCTTCCAGGTCACCATTTTTATTATTGCATAGAGTTGCTTTGAGTAATCTCTCATGATCCTTTGTATTTCAGAAGTGTCAGTTGTTACTTCTCCTTTTTCGTACTTCTAACTCTATTGATTTAAAGTCTCTTTCTCCTTTGTTTTTCCTTGATGGAGCTGCTGGTTTATCAATTTTGTTTATCTCATAGACCAGCTTTTAGTTTAATTGATCTTGTTATTGTTTCCTTCATTGTTTTCTTTATTCTGATCTTAATTTTTAGATTTCTTTCTTCTCAGCTGAACTTTGGGATTTTTTGTTCTTTCTATCCTCTAGTTGCTTTAAGGGGTAAGATAGCATTGTTTAATTGAGATGCTTATTGTGTCTTGAGTAGGATTCTTATTTGCTATACCAACTTCCTCTTAGAACTGCTTTGCTGCAATCCCATAAGGTTTTTGGACGGTCTGTCCGTGTTTTCATTGTCATTTTTTCTCTAGGTATTTTTGATTTCCTCTTTCATTTCTTCAGTGATGCTCTTGGTTCTTTAGTAGTGTACAGTTTATCCTCCATGTATTTTTAATCTTACAGCATTTTTTTCCTGTAATTGATATCTAGTCTCACAGCATTGTGGTCGGAAAAGATACTTGATGTATTCAATTTCTTAAATTTACCAAGCTTATTTGTGACCAAGATATTATCTATCGGAAAATGTGCCATGGGCACTTGAGAAGAAAGTGGTATTCTGTTGTTTTTGTATGGAGATTCTTATAAATATCAATTAAGTCCATCTTGTTAAACTGTATCATTTAAATCTTTGTTGTTTCCTTATTTAATTCATTTTGGATGATCTGTCCATTGGTGAAGTAGGGTGTTAAATTTCTGTAACTATGATTGTGTTTGCTGTTCGATTTCCCTATTACGGCATGATTAACTATTTGCCTTAAGTATTGAGGTGCTCCTATTTTGGGTTCATAAACATTTACAATGTTATACATTCTTTGCTGATACCCCATTGATCATTTTTTAGAGTGTCCTTACTTGGCCTCTTGTAATAATCTTTATTTTAAAGTCTAACTTTGTCTGATATGAGAATTGCTACTCCAGTCTATTCTTTTGATTTCCATTTAGCATGGAATATCTTTTTCCATCCCCACTTTCAGTCTGTATGTGTTCCCTAGGTCTGAAGTGGGTCTCTTGTAGACAGCATATATACAAGGTCTTGTTTTGTATCATTCACCAGTCTAATGTCTCTTTTGTTGGAGCATATTAATCCATTTACATTTAAGGTGATGTATCAATCACGGTACTATTTCCTACTCACCATTATTCTTGAATTGTTTTTTAGGGTTGTTTATTGTAGGTCTTATTTCCTTCTCGTTGTGTTTCCCTGCCTAGAGAAGTTCCTTTAGCATTTCTATGTAATGCTGGTTTAGGTGGTGCTGAATTTCCTGTTAGCTTTTGCTTCTCAATTGTAAAGGTTTTGATATCTCCGTCAAATCTGAATGTAGATCCTTCTGATACAGTAACTTGGTTGTATAATTTTTCCCTTTCACCATCACTTAAAATATGTCCTGCCACTCCCTTCTGGCTTTAGCAGAGTTTCTGATGGGCCAAGTTCAGACTGTTAAACCTTATGGGGATTCCCTTGTATGTTATTTGTTTTCTTTACATCTCTTTTTTGTCCCTTGTGCTTCTTAATATTTTTTCTTTGTATATTATTTTTGATAGTTTTCGATGTAATATGTGTCTTGCGGCGCCATGTTTCTCCATTGGATTTTATCCTGTAGGACTCTCTGTGCTTCCTGGACTTGAACTATTTCCTTTCCCATATTAGGGAAGTTTTCAACTCTAATCTCATCAAATATTTTCTCAGATCCCCTTTCTTTCTCTCCTTCTTCTGGGATCCTCTATAAAAATCTCATGTGTTGTCGAAAGCTTTTCTCTACGATCTATTTAGATGATCATTATTGTTTTTATCTTTTTCTTGTGTTTTTTTATTAGGGTATATTTTTATTTATTTATTTTTTTTTTTTTGTAGAATTTTTGTTTGTTTTTTTTTTTTTTTTTTTTTTTCATGGTATATGTTTTCTGTTTTTAGTACTTTTATTTTCTTTGATTTTATTTTTTTATTTATTTTGTTGTTCTTTTTATATTAATTTATATATTTTTTCTTAATATATTTATATTTTTTTTGTTAATTTCTTTATTTGATAATTATTTTTTTTTAATGATGGTTTTTTCTTTTTCTATTAATATTTAATAATGTATTATTTATTTTAGTTTTTTTTAGTTTTTTAATAAACGGTTAATATTAAATAAAAACAATATAATAATAAATCATATTAATATAATAATAAAATAATATATAAAAAAAATATTATTCTTGTTAAATTTTGTTTTTTGATTACTTTATAATTTTATAAATTATATATAATTATATATCTTGTATTATTGGATTTATCTTTTATATTTAGTTTTTTACTTTTTTTATAGTCTTTTCTTGATTTTTATATTTTTATTTTTTTTCGTTTTTTTTTTTTTATTTATTTTTATTTGTATAGAGTTTTTTTTTTATTTTGTCATGTTTTTTTTTAATTATATTTTTTATATCTTTTAGTTAATATATTATTTATTTATTATTTTTTTCTTTTATTTTCGATTGATTTAAGTTTTTTTTTTTTTTTTTTTTTTTTCTTTTTTCATTATTTATCAATGTTTTTTGTTCTCATTTTTTTTTTATTTTGTTATTTTTTTTTATCTATTCTTTGTTAATTTTTCTTTTTTGTTGTTTTCTTTTTTTCCTTTTTTGAATTTTTGATTTCTTTCCTTCTGCTTACTTTGGAGGATTTTTTTTTTTTTTTTTTTTTTCTTTTTTTAAGTCTAAGATTTAGGATTGTTTTTTTTTGATTTTTTTTTTTTTTTTGTTTAAGGATTGTTTTTCTAAAATTTTGTTTCTTAAACTGCCTTTTGCTGCATCCCATAGGTTTTGGGTTATTGTGTTTTCATTGTCATTTGTTTTCTAGGTAATTTTTTGATTTCTCTTTTATGATTTCATTTGGTTCGTGAATCTCTTTGTTATTTTTAGTAGGCTATTGTTTTTCGCCTCCATGTATTTTTGTATTTTTGTTACAGTTTTTTTTTCCCCTGGAATTGATATTTGGGTCTCATAGCCATTTTATTGGTCAGAAAGAATACTTGATGCTTTTTTTCAATTTTCTCAAATTTACAAGAGACATTTGATTTTGTGACCCCAAGAATATGATCTAATTTGGAGAATATTCCATGCGAAGCACTTCGAGAATGGGAAGAAGGGTTTTTTGTTGTTTTTTCTGTTGTTTTTTTATGGAACATCTCTTAAATAATAAATGTTGAATTTATTTTTTAATCTTATTTTTTCTTATTTTTTTCAATGTTTTTGTTTCCTTATATTTTTTGTCATTTTGATTTTTTAAATTTCGTATTCATGATTGGTTTTGCTGTCGATTCCTGTTTTTCGGTTGTCGTTTTTTTAGTTTTAAATATTTTCTCATTCCGTACTTATTTTTTGTTGGGAATTTATAAACATGTACAATTAACTACCTTATTGGTTATTTGCTACCCTTGATCTTTTTTTTATTGGGTTTGTTGCACTCTTGGTGGGTGTATTTTTTCTTTTAAGCGTCCGTTTGGTTTTTTTTGAGAATTTCTACTATTGTTTTTGTGATAATTATTTTTGCATGTTTTTTTTTTTTTTTTTGTGGTTTCAGTCTGTGTGTTTTCTTATCTAAGGAGGTCTATTGACATGACCGGCATTTATTTATTTCTTGTGTTTTTTAGTGTTTTTTTGTCGGATTTTTGATTTTTTATTGGTTTATTATACTTTTTTTATTGTTTGTTTTTTGAGGGTTTCATACCGTTTATTCCTTTCTTTTATTTTTTCTTTTTATTTATTTGGGTTTTTTTTGGGGGGGGTTTTGTTTTTTTTTTTTTTGGTGGCTTGAGAAGTTTTTTTTTGGGTTTTTTGTTTTGGGTGTTTTTGGTGCGGTTTTTTTTATTTTTGTTTTTGCTTCTGGGAGGGTTTTTTAGGGTGGAGTGGAGGGGGAGGTGTGGGATCTTGTCTTGGGTGCGTAATTCTTGGTTGGGTATTTTTTCCCCTTTTTTTTGTTTTTTGTATTTCTTGGGGTGGTTTGTGGTGGATTGGGGAGTTGGTGGCGAAGTTCAGTGGTCTTTGTTTATGGAGATTCCCTGGATTTTTTTTTTTTTCTTTTTTTTTGTGCTTTTTATCTTTATTCTTGTATTTTTATTTTATTTTTTTTTTTTTTTTTGGTGTTTTTTATGTTTTCGTGTTTTTAACTTGGAATGTTATTTTTTTGGGACTGACGTGTGCTTGTTGGATTTTTGTTTTTTTTGTTTTTTTTTTAGGCAGTTTTTCAGGGGAGGGTCGTTGCAGCAAATTTTTTTTTATTTATAATATTTTTCTTATATATTTATGGGAAACCATTATAATATATTATGATTATTGTGTATATGTTATATATAATTTTATTTTTGATTATATATGTTTTTATTATATTCTTTGTTGATATGGTCTTATCACAAATTGATTTGCGTACATATTTTTCGAGGCTTTGCTTTCAGTGGGATACAACCTTTTTTGGTTTTTGGTGCTTTCGATTTTTTGCAGTGCTTTGTTGGATTTTATTTTTTACGTATTTTGTTGAGGAGTCAGCATTTTTTTTTTTAGGTGGTTTTGGGTCATAGTTTTCGATTTTTTTTGTGGGTTTTTTGTCTGGTTTTTTTTTACTGGAAGGTGATGGTGGCCTAATTGAATGATTTGGGGTGGTGTTCCTTCATCTGTCGATAGGGGGGAATAGATTAATTTGAAAAGCAAATGGCGTTAGCTAATCTCTAAATGTTTTAGAAGATATACAAAACTGAGAGGGAATCTGGGGCAGGGCTTAATTGGGGTGTTGGGAGTTTTTTAATTATAAAGTCATGTAAAAGATGGAACTTGTTATTGGAGTGTTTACATTTTCTATTGGGTGGTGGTTAGTCGGGGAATATTAGGAGTAAATACAAAAATTGAGTTAGATTATTTAATGTAAATCCATAAGGGGGCAAAGAGTAAACATTGTAATTAATCCTCTATTGATCCTATTTATTAATGGAAGGGGGAGTTGTTAAATAATCCGGGGCGTTTCTAACTAAGCGGGCTATAATCCCTCCTTTTATATTTTTTGATTAGGTTGGCGAAGATAATTTATCAAATTGCTTTAGAATTAGATGACGCAGTTGTAGAATTATTTGATTCTTTTCTAAGGGTAAAATAGGAGCGTGGCACAGGGGGGGGGTCGGAATTAAAAAAAAATTATCCTATTGTATAAGAGTGGGTGGGAGGGGCCGGGGGGGGTGTCAGTGGCATATAAGCTGATACGATAACGTGACACAATTTGAGGTGCTATTGTTGATGGGGTATATATATTGGGATAAAACATGGCATTATAGAAATGGTTTTGCGGGATTCGTAGGTAATGGGTTGACGTATATTTCATTGTCAATAAGATATAGGTATTCTTTTAATATTATCTTTCGATAATTGGGCGATATTGTATTGAATATATATTAGTGTAAAATAAATCGGGCCATGATTTTATATAATTTACAGATTACTATATATATAATGGGAAATAATAGGTTCAGGTAGATATGTGGGTCGCGGCGGATTACTTGATTGTGATATCAATTGCCTTTAATCGACAAAGGCGAGGGGATTGTAGTGGGACCCAAGATATTTTTATCCTTTCATGTATTTTGCGGCGCTTGGGGTTTAAGCATGGAATCTGGTAGTTTTTAGTATGGAGGGTGCTTACGTAAATAATCGAGGTTGGGGTTTTTATAAGCTTGTTTAATTCGGCATTTAAAATCTTGTGTTTTTTTTTTTTTTTGTTTTTTTATTGGGGAGGATATTCCTGGGTTTGCGGAAGGGTTGTATTTTTTTTTTTTTATGATTGTTTTTTGCCGAGTCGAGGGGCGGTGGTTTATGTTTTTTTAACGGTTTTTATTTTTTTTTGAAGGTTCTTCTATGCGGGGGAGGGGGACGTTTGAAAAGGTTATTTACAATTTTTATTAACGGGGACTTGTTTTTCTATCTTCCGCTTGTTTCTGTGTTTTTGTCTTTCTTGGGGCGCCTTGTAATGATGCTTTATTTGTGTTTTTACTTTGTCGATATGAAAATTGCTGTCCAGCTTCTTTTGATTTGTGTTAGGATGAATAGAGTTTTTTCGGAATGGGGGGGGATTCAGGTGAGGGTGCAAAGGTGTGGGTTAGGTCGTGAAGTGGTTTTTCTTTGTTTGGAGCAATGGAGGCGTGTCTTTTTTTTTTGTTTATTTTTAGGAGGGCGATGTGGGGCGCTTAGTTTTTTGGAGCATTTAAAGATGCGTTTTTTACATTTAGGGTGTCAACGCGGAAGGTGGTAATGGGGTTTTTTTTTTTTTTTTTTTATTTTGTTGGGGGGTTTCGTTATTTTAGGGTTTTTGGTTTTTTTCTACTTTTTTTTGCGGCGGGGAGGTTTTTTTTGGGTTTCTGGTATGTTCTTTTAGGTCGGTTGTGTGATGGTTAGTTTAGCTTTTGCCTTCTCTGTAAAGGTTCTTTTATCGTGGAGTCAAATCTAATGGGATCCTTTCTGGGTTTTTTTTTTTTGGCTTGTTATTTTTCCCTTTTATTCACTTTAAATATGTTCTGCTCAGTGTTTTAGGCTTGGGGGGTTTCGTTATGTGGAAGTCACAGCGGTTATTTTTTATGGGGGGTTCCATTTGTTTATGGGGTTTAGTTTTTTTTTGTTTTTTTTTTTTGTGCAAGGTTAGGGTATTTTCTTTTGAGATTTTTTTTAAGCGGGGTTTGCATTATTTTTATTTGTTTTGTGCGGTTTATTTTTTTTTTTATGAGGCTGGTATGGGACTCAGTGATGCTTTCGGGACTTGGCGTTTTTCCTGGTAGGAGGGATGGTGGTGAGGGGCAAGTTTTCAAGTCTTTTTTCAGAGGGATTTTTTTGTTTTTTTTGTTTCTTTTTTTTTTGGGGCGATGTGCATTTTTTCTCAGGTTTTTACGAGGGAATTTTTTTACACTATTTTAGAGGATCATAGTGGTTTTTATCATAATCTGTTATTAAGGTTGGTTGTTTCACATTTTTTGTTTTGGGGTCATTTTTTTTTGTTTTTTATTTTTTGGGAGTAAACTCGAGAAGGTCTCTAGGTGTATTGATTGTTTTATTTTTTTTTTTGGATTTCTTTGTTAGTGTTTTGATTAAGGAGGTCATGAAATTGTGTGGTTGGATAGTTGTATTGGCCGGTTATTTTTTTTCTTTGTGGGAGTCTTTGTATGGTTTTCTTTGGTTAGGGGAGTGGGGGATTGGGAGATGGGTGAGGTTGGGGTGACGGTGTTCGGATTTTTTTTTGGTGGGTGTTCTTATTATGAGAAGGGGGTCGGGGGTTTTATGGGTCTTGTCTTTTTGTTTGTCTAGAGTTTAGGTGGGACAGGGTACTTGGGTGGTCAATGGGCTTTTTTTTGATTTACGGTTTTTAGTCTTTAATGTTGATTTGTTGTTTTTTTATTTATTATTTTTTATTTTTTCTTTTTTTTGCTTTTTAGTTTTTTATTTTGTTCTTTGTTAAGTCTTTTTATTTTTTTTGAGTTCGTTTTTTTTTTTTTTGTTTTTTTTTTTTTTTATTTTTTTCTTATTTTTATTCTTTGTTTTTTTGTTTGTTTCTATTTTGTTCTATTTTTCTTTTTTTTTGTCTTTTTTTTTTTTTTTTTTTTTTGTTTTTTTTTTTCTTTGTTTTTGGTAGTTGGGTTTTATTTTTTTTGTTTTTTTTCTTGAACCAGTTTTTATTTTATTGATTTTGATTAATTTTTTTTTCTTTTTGTTTTTCTTTATTTCTTTTTTTTGGTTTTTTTCCTTTTTATTTAATTTTTGTTATTTTTTTTTTCTTTGTTCTCTATTTGCTTTTGTAATTTATTGTATAGGTTGTTTTTTGAGTTTATTATGTTGTTATTATTTTTTTTTTTTTTTGTTTTCATGCCTTTATTTTTGCTTTTTTTATCTTTTTTTTTTTTTTAGGGTTTTTTTTATTGTCTTTTTTTTTTCTAGGTTTTTTTATTCGGTTTCCTTCTTTTTTTTTTTTTTTGTTTTGATTTTTTTTCCTTTTGTTGTTAGTTTTTTTTTTATAATTGCTTCTGTTTTACTTTATTTTTTTTTTTATTTTTTTTGTTTTTTGCTATCTTTAGTTTTTATTTTTTTTTTTTTTTGTGTACTTTTTATTTTTTGATTTTTTATATTTTGCTTGTTTTTTTTTTGTTAGTTTTTTTTATCACTCCTCATAATGTGCTATGGGCCCTTTGATTCCTGTTTTTTTTTTTTTGTTGTTTATTGTTATGGGGGGTGTTATGTGTACTTCGTTTTTTCGATTTTCTGTGATTGTTTTTTAAATTTTGATGTTGTTTTTCTTTTTTTTTTTTTTTTGTTTGAATTTTTTGTTCATTGGTTTTGTGGTTTTTTTTTTTTTTTGGTTGTCCTTTTTTTTTTTCACTTTTGGTAGGTCTGTTACGTGCTTTTTTTCGGTTTGTTTTTGTTTTGGTTATTTCTGTTGTTTTGGTCATTTTCTTTTTATTTTATGTTTTCCATTATTGCTTTTTATTTTTTGTTTTTTTTTTTTTTTATATTTCATTGTTTAGACTTTTTTTTTTCTTTATTTTATTGGTTTTTTTTTGTTTGTATTTGAGACTTGCTACTTCAGCTTTTTTTTGATTTCCATTTTGCCTGAATTTTTTTTTTTTTTTTCCCCTCATTTTCAGTCTGTATTTATTTCCTAGGTTTTGAAGTGGGGTCTTTTGTAGGAAGCATATTTATGGGGTCTTGTTTTGTATCCCATTTCAGCCATGTCCTAATGTCTTTTGGTTGGAGCATTTTTTTTTTTACATTTAAGGTGATTTTTTTTATGTTTATTCCTATTACTTATTTTTTTTCTTAATTTGTTTTGTTTTTGTTATTGTAGGTCTTTTCCTTCTTTGTGATTTCCTGTCCTAGAGATTTGTTCCTTTAGCATTCTTGTATAAAGCTGGTTTTTTGGTGCTGATTTCTCTTAGCTTTTAATTTTCACTGTCAAAGGTTTTTTTTTCATTTCCAACGTTTTTTTTGTTGAGATCCTTTTCTTATTAATTTTTGTTCTTTGGGTTGTGCGTTTTTCCCTTTCTTCCCTTTTTATTCCTCCCCCCCTGTGTTTTACTTTTATTGGCTTGCAGAGACACAACAGAGAGATTTTCTAGTTCAGATTAGTTTTGTTAAACCTTTGGGGATTTATTTTTATTTTTTTTTTTATTTGTTTTTTTGGTTGCTTTTTAATATTTTTTTTTTTGTATTGTTAGTTTTTTTTGTTTTTTGATTAATATGTTTTTTGCATGTTTTCTCCTTGGATTTTTCCTGGATGGGAACCTCTCCTGATTTCTTCCCTGGACATTTGATTTCCAACTATTTCCTTTCCCATAATAGGGAAATTTTTCATTCTACATACTCTTCACAATATTTTTCTCAGTTCCCTTTTTTTCTCTTTCTTTCTGGGATTATGTTTTTTTTTTTTTTTTTTGTTTTTTGTTTTTATTTTTTTTTTATTTTTTTTTTATTTTTTTTTTTTGTTTTTCCTTGTTTTTTAGGTTTTTGTGTATTTATTATTTTTTTTGATTTTCTGTTTATACTTTTTTTTTATGTATTGTTTTTTGTTTTTTTTTGTTTTTATTATTTTTTATTTGATCCTTTTTGTTGTTTGTTTTTTTTTTTTTTTTTAGTGTTTTTTTTTTTTATATTTTTTGTTATGTTTTTTTTTTTTTTTTTTCTTTTAGTTTTTTTTTTTTTATTTGTTGTTTATTTTTTTATCTTGTTTTTTTTTTTTTTTTTTAATTTTTTTTTTTTCTTTATTTTTTTAATTTTTTTTTTTTATTTTTTGTATTGTTTTTTAATTTAGCTATTTTTTAGTTTTTTAATTTTTTTTATCCCCCTTTTTTTGCCCCCCCCCCCCCCCTTTTGTTTTTTTTTCCTTTGGTATTTTAATTTTTGTTGTTTTTTTTTTTTTTTTTTTTGGTTTGTTTTTCTTTTTTTTTTTTTTTTCTTTCTATTAGTTTTTTTTTTTTTTTTTTTTTTTTTATTTTTTTTTTCTTTTTTTCTTTTTTTTTGGTTTTTTTTTCGGTTTTTTATATTATTTGTTTTGTTTTTTTTATTTTTTTTTCTTATTTTTTTTTTTGTTCATTTTCTTTTTTTTAGTTTTTTTTGTATTTAATCTTCTTCGTTTTTTTTTTTCTTTTGTCTTCTTTTGCTATTGGTTTGTTTGTTTTTTTTTCCCCTTTTTAAGGTTTTTTATTTTTCTTTTTTTTTTTTTTATTTATTAATTCCTTTGTTTTTTTTTTTCTTTTCTTTTATCTCTTGTTTTTTTTTGTTTTTTTTTTTTGTTTTTTTTTTTTTTTTTTTTTGTTCTTTTTAACTTTTAATTTAGTTCGATTTTTTTTTTTTTATTTTTTTTTTTTGTTTGATATTTTTGTGGTTTTTTTTTATTAATTTAATTTTTATATTACTTCATTTTTAGAACTTCGTTTGTCTAAATTTTATTAGTTTTTTTTTTTTACAAACTTTTTTTTGATTTATTTTCTTTTTTTTTCTACTGTATTTTTTATTATTATCATTTTTTTTTATTTTTTCTTTTTTCTACTTTTTTTTACTTTGTTTTTTTTTTTTTTTATTATTTTTATTTTTTTTCTTCATCTTTTTTTTTTATTTTTTTTATTTAGTTTTTATTTTTTTTTTTTTGTTTTGATATCTATTATTCTTATACTTTACCTTTTTTTTTTTTTGTTTTTTTTTTTTTTGTTCTTTATGATTTTTTTTATCTTTGTTGTGTTATTTTTTCTTTTTTTTGTAGTCTTTTTTTTTTTTTTTTTCCTTTTTTTTTTTTTTTTTTATCAATTATTTCCATTTTTTTGTTTGTATTTTTTTTTTTTTTGTTTTTTATATTTATATTATTTTTTTCTTTTTGGTATATTTTTTTTTTTATATGATTGTTTTATTTTATATTTTTTTTTTGTTTTTGTTTTTGTTTTGATATTTAATGTTTAATTTTGTCTTGTTTTATTTTATTTTTTAATTGATTTCCTCCATTTATATGGTTTTATATTTTCTTTTTAATTATTTGTTATATTTTTTTTTTATGGATTCTTTGATTTTTTTTTTAGAAAATTTCTTCTATAACGTAATAATTTTCTATATGTTTAAAAAAAAATTTTTTTTTTTGAAAATTTAAAAAAACAACTTTTTTTTTTTTTTTTATTTTTATACAATTTTTTTTTCCATCCAACACTTTTTGTCCTGTAATGTTGTTCCTTGTCTCTATTTATCACTTTTTTCGTAGCCCCCGTTTTGTCTTTTTTTTTTATCCATTCCCCCTCAGTTCTTCTTTTGGTTTTTTTTTTATCCCATTTACCTTTTAGCTTATTTTCCCCCCCGTACCTTTCCTTTCACCATTTTTTACTTCTTTTTTTTTTTTTTTGTTTTTTTTTTTTCTTTCTTTTTTTTATTTTATTATTTTTTTCAGTTCTTTTTTTCTTTTCTTTTGTTTTTATTTTTATTTGTTTTTTTTTCTGTTTTTTTTTTTTTCTTTTTTTGGTTTTTATACTTGTTTTTTTTTCTGACTTTTTTTTTTTTTCTCTTTTCTTATTTTTTTTTTTTTTTTTTGTTTTTTTATCACTTTTTTCTTTTCTTTTTTTGTGGTTTTTTTTTTTTTTTGGTTCTTTGTGTTTTAGCTGTTATAATTTTATTTTCCTTGTTTTTTATCTTTTTGTTTTTTTATTTTTTGCTTTTAATTTTATTTTTTTATTTTATTTTTTTTTGTTTTTTTTAATATGTTATCTTGTTTTTTTTTTTTTGTTTTTTATCCTGTGTTGTTTATCTTTTTTTGTTTTGTATTTTTGGATTAGTTTTCTCTTTTTTCTTAATTAGGGTTCTTTTCAACTCTTATTTTTGTTGTTTTTTTTTTTCTGTAGTCCCCAGTGCCTTTCCATGTTTCTTCTTTTTTTCTTTTCTTTAGGTTGTCTTTTTTTTTTTTATATGTTTTTCTTCTTTTTTTTATTTTTTTCATATGGTTTTTTTTTTTTTTTTTTTTTTTTTCTGTTTCAAGTATTTGATGTTTTTTTTCTATTTATTTGTTTTTTATGTTTTGTTTTTTTCTTTTTTTTTTTTTTTTGGTGTTTTTTTTTTTTTTATTATTTTTGTATTTCTTTTTTTTTTTTTTTGTTTTTTTTTTTGTTTTTTAGTCTATTTTCTTTTTTTGTTATTTTTTTTTCTTTTTTTTTTTTGTTTTTTTTTTTTTTTTTTTTATCTTTTTTATTTGTTTTTTTTGTCTTTTTTGTTTTTTGTTTTTTCTGTTTTTTATCTTTTTTTTGTTGTTTTTTTTTTTATCCTTTTTTTTTTTCCTTTTATTTTCTTTATTTTTTTTTTAGTATTTATTTTGTTTTCTTTGTTCTTTTTTTTTTTTTTTTGTTTTGTGAGAGGTTTTTGTTCCCAGATCCTCATTTTTTTCCTCCTTTTTTTTTTTTTTTTTTTTTTTTTTTTTTTCTTCATTTTTTTTTCTTATTTGATTTTTATTTTTTTTTTTTTATTTTTTATTTTTTTTTTTCATTTTTTTTTTTTTATTATTTTTATTTTTTTTTTTGTTATTTTTTTTTTTTGTTTCTTTTTATTTTTGTTTTTTTCTTTTGTATTTATTATTTTTTTATTTTTAATATTTTTTTTTTATTTTTTTTTTTCTTTTTTTCAATTTTTTTTTTTTTTATTTCTTTTTCTTTTTTATTTTATTTTGTTTTTTTGTTATTTGTGTCTTTTTTTAGTTTTTTTGTTTCTTTTTTTTTGTTTTTTTTATTTCTTTTTTTTTTAGTTTTTTTTTTGTTTGTGTTTTTCGATTTCTTTCGTTTTT
>JANTQK010011265.1:0-25000 GCA_029224305.1 Caperea marginata | reverse complement strand
TTTGTTATTCGTTTCCTATTCATTTTTTTTTTTTTTATTCTGACCTGAATTTTTTTATTTCTATGTTTTTTTTTTTTTCTGGGAATTTTTGTTCTCTTTCTCTAGTTGCTTTAAGTTTAAGATTTTTTTTTTTTTTTTTTTTTTTTTCTGTGTGTTTTTTGAGCTTAGATTTTTTTGCTTTAAATTGGTCATTTAAAAATGTACTTTTTTTTTATTTTACCATATGGTTAAGGTTTTTTTTGTTTCATTGACATTTTTTAGCTAAGGTATATTTTGATTTGGTAATTTCAATTTTTTTCAGTTTTTCTCTTTTTATTTTTTTTTTTACAGTTTTTCTCATTTATTTCTTATTTTTTAACAATTTTTTTTTTTAATTGACGAACTGAGTCCACTTGGACAGTATGTTTTTTTCGAAAGTGACACATTGACAAGAATCACACAAATTTTATACATTTACTCACAAAAAGCTTTTTTTTGAAAGAAATATTTAGAAAATATAAATAAATTTTCTTTTATTTTTTTTTTGAGAAGAAAGTTTTTTCTTTTTTTTTTTTTAAAAATTTTTTTATAAATTAAAATTAAGTTTTTTTTTTTGAACCAAACCATTTAAATTTTTTTTTTATTTTATGTATTTTCATTTTTATGAATCTGTTTATTTGTGAAAGTAAACCATTAATATATGTGTTATAGATTTTTTTTTAGCAATTTCCCTGTTTACATAATTGCTATTTTTTTTTGCCTTAAGTTTTTTTTTGCTCCTCAGTTTTGGTTCATTTGTTGTTTTATCAATTGTTTTCAAGGTTTTTGTTTTCTCAAGTTGATTGTGGGGATTTATTACTGCTGCTACTTGAGCTTTTTGAGAAAATAATTTTTTCTGTATCTTTTGTCTTTTATTTTTAATTCTAGGTCAGCTTTTTTTTTGGATTTTATTGCGTGTAGCTGCCCTTTTCATATGGTCCCCTTTCAGACAGGAGGGGTTTAAAGGTCTGCTGATTTTTTTTTTTTACTCAGCATGGGAGAAAGGGTTTTTTTTTTGTAGATTTTTAATTTTTTTTTTTTTTTTTTTCCCTTTTGGGTTGGAGCTTTTAAGTTTATTTGCATTTACCGTGATATGACAATACGTATGATCCTGGGGGAATTTGTCTTTTTTGATTTTGGGACTTAGTTTTTGTTTTGCTTTTTTTTCTCTTTTCTAGTGTGGGTAGAGAACTTGCTTTTAGCATTTTTTGTTGTGTTGCGTTTTTTTTGTTAGCATTTTTCCCGTTTTCTTTTGTTTTTTCTGTTTAGGTTTGAATCATCTTCCGCTTTTTTCTTTAATGCAGATGCTTTTGCCTTTTTTTTATTTTTGGTTGGGAATTTTTCCTTTTTAATTTTTCTTTAAATAATGTCATGACCACTTTCGTTATTGGCTTTCCAGACTTTGCCCAGACTTTGTTGCGCGTTTAAAAACCTTTGGTACATGTGATTCCCTTTTTTTTTATTTCTTGTTACCTTCAAATGTTCATTTAATATTTTTTTGTTTTTTTTTTATTTTTGATTTTTTTAATTTGTAATTTTGCATGTTTTTATGGGTGGTTAACGCGGTTGTTGACTTATTTTTTTTTTATCGGTCGATTTCCCTTTTTTGGCTATTAGTCTGTTCCTTTATTTATTGAAGTTTTTTCCTTTTTTTCTGCCATAAATATTTTTCTTTGCTTTTTTTTTTCTCGTCTTCTTCTTGATCTTTTATTATTCTTATTTTGTTTTGAAATTTTTTTTTTACAGTCTATTTATTTTATCATGTTTTTTTTTCCTTTTTTTGTTTATAGGCTACTTCAGCTTTATTTATTTCCATTTGCATGAAGAAAACTTTTTCCTTTTTTAAACCTCAACTTTTTCAGTTTTGTATGTTTCCTTTTTTTTTTTTTGGATTTTGTTTTTGTTAGTTTTTTTTTTTGGAGTAATACAATCTTGTTTTTTTTCTATTTTTTGACCTGTAGTTTCTTTTTTTTTGTGACATCTTTTTTTATTTTCTTTTTATTACGTATCTTTTTTAAGGTTTCTTCTTATTGAATTTTTTTAGGGAGTTTTTTTTTCCTTTTTTTTTTTATTGGAATTGTTTTTGAAGGATTGTTAGTTTAGTTCTTTTTTTTTTTTTTTTTGTCGCCTGCCTAGAGAATCCTGGACCTAGCATTTGTTTGTTGGGAGCTGGTTAATGGTGGTCCCTGAATTTCTGTTGTGCGTTATTGCTGTGTTGTAAAGGTTTCTAATTTTTCTCCATCAGTCTCGGAAGGTTGTGGATCCTTGTAAGGGTAGAGCCCATCTTGTTGTAGGTTCTTCCCTTTCATCACTTTAAATATGTCCTGCCACTCCCGTCTGGCTTGATCAGAGTTTCTGCTGAAAGTCAGCTGCTAACCTTTGGGATTTCCCTGTATGTTACCGATCAATGCATTTTAAGCCTTCGCAGCTTTTAATAAGTTTTTCTTGATGAGGCTAAATGTTTATAGTTTGAGTAAAATATGTGTCTGGGCGTGCGTCCCTTGGAGTTAGCCTGTAGGACTCGCTGTGCTTCCTAGACTTGATTTGACTAGTGCTTTCCCATGTCTTAGGGGGAAGTTTTCGATTTAGAATCCTTCTTCAAAATTTTCTCATTTTTTGTTCATCTTTCTCCTAGTTGTCTTCGTCTGGAAAACCCTATATGGTCTTAAATGAATGGTGCATTGTGTCTTGTGTCCCATTTTAGTGCTCTGAACTGTCCTGCTTTAAACTGTTTTTTGGCTGCATCCCATAGGTTTTCTTTAGTCGTGCTCGAATGGCCATTTTATTTCCTCGAATTTTATGATCTCCCGTCTCTTATACTGTCGCTTCTGACCTCAGTATCCTACTTTGGAGTCCTTCTAGAGTATGTTAATGTAATTTATTTTGTTACCAGATCATCATCCTGTAATTGTTTGCTAGGCTCACCAGTTTCTTCTAGGCCTTGTAAACATGTCTTGATGTGATTTCTCCATGCTTAAAATTACCAAGAGCTTATTGTGACCCAAGTTACTAGCATCTACTCTGAATTCTTTTTCATGGTAGACTGAGCCGAATTTCCTCTGTCAGTTGTTTGTGTAGTGGTTTTTACCTATCATAAGTTCATCTTGCTGAAATATTTCAATGTGGTCTTTGTCATTTTGTTTATTACTTACTGGTTTGATGGTCTGTCCATTTGTCACAGGCTGCAGTTCGTATTCCTGTACTATATGATTGTGTTGCTGTCGATTGCCCCAATGGGTGAGAGTTGGTTCAGTGGCTTCATGTATTGAGACGTGGCCTGTGTTCTGGTGGATGGGTCATGAATCTTGTCCTTCGGTGGGCCAGGCCACGTCCGTTGGTGGTGTTTTGGCGTGATCTGTGAACTTAGTATCCACGTTAGGCACCTCTCTGCTAATGGATCTTTAATTGTTTTGCCTTCATATGTTCTGAGGTGTTTGCTTGGGGCACCATCTCTGTAGCGTGCTCGCCATTGGCATGGAATAGCTTTTTGCGTCCCACTTTCAGTGTTGATGGAGTCCTGAGGTCCGGAAGTTGAGCTTTTGTCGAACTGCATATATACAGGACATGGGCTGTGGAGGTTTTCTGGTGGTCCAGTGTCCTGGACTCAGCATTCTCCCATCTCAGAGCTCGCAGGTCCGATACCCACCAGAGCAGCCAGATTCCTGCCAGCCACACAGCGCAGAATAAAATGAAGAAAAAATGAAAAATGTACAGATACAAAACCTTCCAAACCAAATGGTGCCTAGCAATACTAAACAAAGAAACACACACAAAGTAAACTGGTTTTAATGGTAAGTAGCAATACTAAACAGACAAAGAACATCACACAAGGAAACCTAGACACACACACACACTTATAAAAAACAAAAAAAAAAAATAAACTGAACAGAGTAACACCTAGTAGACAAATGACATAAAAGCACATTAAACATAAACAGACAAATCACACAAAGAAATATACACATGATGACTCACAGTTCAAAGTGAACCTTAAGGAAAAGAAACATGTATGAAATATAATATTCCTTAAAGTTAAAAACAAAATAAAAAATAAAATCTATAAAATTTATTTTTGAAAATAAAAATAATTTGTGTCCTTGGCATGTTTCTCCTTGGGATTTATCCTTGTAGGGGACTCCTCTGCGCAGCCCTAGGAACTTGATTAACTATTCCTTTCCCTTCCTAGTTAAGTTGTTCAACTCACAATCTCATCAATTAATGTTCAACCTCCCCTGTCTTTAGTTGCTTGATAGTTGATCGCCTATATGTTTTTGCATTTTTCCTTTGTCTAAACATGTAGGGACTTCTGCGCAGAGTTTGTAAGTTGATTGTATGGATTTTATCCTTCTGTTCCTCCTTGATTGTGCATCCCTTGCATGATGATTAATTTTTTTTTCTTTGTTTTATTTTTTGATAGTTTAGATTGCTTGCTGTTTTTGGCCCCATGCCACTGATCTTGGTGTTTTATCCTTGTAGGCATGCTGTTGCGCTTCCTGGACTAGATTTTGTTGAGGGGTTTCCTTTCTGTGTTCCTCCTGATTTGGGCTGTAGTTTCTCCTTTGTGACATTTAATGTTTGTTTCTTATATTAAGTATGTGATGGTTTCATTAAATATATGTTTTTGGGGGTGTTTCTCCTTCAGTTTTACATTGCAATAGTCTGAGGAGACACGTGTGCCTGCTCTTCCTGGAATTGATTAAACGATTTCAGCATGTGAAGCCCTCTGTCCTGCAGTTGTTTGTTGCGTGCTTTTTTTTCAGAGCTCCCAATTGCAGTGCTTTGTTATTGTTGTGTTTTTTCTTTCTATTTAGTTCCTTGATAGTCTGGAAGCGTGTGATGTTTGTTAGCATTATTTGCCCTTGGGTCTGGGTCGTAGGCGGATACCATGGCTCACAGCTACCTTGACTTGAGCTAAAAACTCATAGTCCCTTTGCCTTTCTGTGGTGTCATGTTGTGGAATCTCTATTTCACTTTACTATCTTTGTTATTTAAGTCGCTTGATAGTTTTGATGAATGAGTCCAAGTTTTCCCAACTCTCTCCTTGGGTTTATCTCACAGGACCCCCTTCAAGGCTGTGTACTTGATTCCTGTCTATTGTTGTCCTTCCTCGTTGTTTTCTTTTAATTCTGATCTGAATTTTTTGATTTCTTTCCTTTGGTGACTTTGTGGGTGTTTAACGGTTCTACTTGATATATGTTACTAGTCAATGTTCCCCTTTATGGTTGTTATCTTGTGTAGGGACTTATTGGGTTCTGAGGTTGATTCGTATTGCGATAAGAAATATTCCCCTCTTGTTATGTCCTTTTTCTCGGCATTGCATACTTTAGATTTGTATGTAGTTCTTCTTTGTCATTTAGTTTAGTCTTTATTTTTTGAGTTTTTTTTTCATTTTGGCATGTGTTTCTGCCTTCCAGCTTTTATTTTGTAGTTGCACAGATTATCCTCCGTCCTCCTCAACTTTTTACACTGATGGGTTCCCTAGGTAGCAAGTCCTCACAGCCTTGTAGACAGCACATATACTGTCCTTGATTTTAATTTTCTTGTATTTAGTCTTTGCTTAGAACATTTGAGCCAAGATATGATTTCCAGGTAATTATTGCCATGTATGTTCTTGTTAAGATTTTCTTAATTCTTTTGGTTTTGTTATTGGAGAGTCTTGATTAACCTCAATTCCGTTCCCTCCTGCGTTGAGATGTTTCCTTTAAGCTTGCTGTTTTTAAAGCTGGTTTTAATTCTGAATGATCTGTTAGCTTTTTGAAGTAGTCTTGATTAATAATTTCTGTCAAATCTGAATGTGTTTGCTGGGGTAGATTTATCTTGTAAGTAGGCTCTTTTCCCTTGCCCTATCACTTGAAATATGTCCTGCCATTGGGTCCTTCTTGGCTTGCAGAGTTTGTTAAAAGTTCATCTTGCTGAACACCATGGGATTTCTTTGTAAGTTATTTTTTGCGTTTCTTTGCAGCTTAAAATATGTTTTATTGGTGATTCCTACTTTTTGATATCTTGATTAATATGCTGTACTTCCAGGCTTCCCTTAACGATTTCCATTCTGTATCCGGACTCTCTTTTTCATCCCCGTCTTTGAGTGTGTATTTGCTTCTTTAATGTTTGAAGATGGAATTAGTTTTTGATAGTTTTGATACAATAATGTTTTTGCATCAGTCAGCCTTTCGTTTTCTCTTCTGGTTGGACTCCCTCGCTTCTCGAATGTTACTGGCATTAAAACGATTATCAGAGTCTCTGATCCGTTCCTCAATTTTTTCCTTTCTTTTTTCTTTTCCTTGCTGCTCTTGCAGGTTATTTTCCTTCTATTTAGTTTTTCCAGGTCCTTAGATCTAATCTTCTTTGGCATTTATTCTAATCCCTTGGTTTATCTTGTGCTGAATCTTTTAGCTTAATTATTTTGTGATTAACATTTTTTGTTTTCCCTCCCTCATATGTTGTCTAGGTCCTTGCTGAGTAATGTAATTTTCTTTGTATTTCTCTTTGATCAGTTTGATTAATAAAAATGCCCACTCATCTTCCTACTTGCAGGTTTTCTGAGGGACTTCCTCTGTGGCTTAGACTGGACTTATTTCCGATTCCTTTGTCCCTTGTTTGTTGTTTTTTACCTTGCTGCTTTTAAATGTTTTTTCTTTGTAATTTGTTTTTTTGATAGTTTGATTAAATATGTGTCTGTGTCATGTTTCTCCTCGGGTTTTATCTTGTAGGGGACTCCTCTGTATTCCTGGACTTGATAAAACGATTTCCTTTCCCCTATGGGTGAGGTTTGGTTCAGTGCTTCATGTAAGGAGATCGGGCCTTTTTCGGTGGATTTGGGGCTTTCTAATCCTTCTTCTGGGCATCCACGGTAATTCTCTGGTTTTGGCGAATAGCTTTGAACTAATATATTGATTGGCATGCCTTTCTCCCTTCTGATTATGTTAGTTGGTCCTATCCTTGCTAGTTGTTTGGCATGGTATATTGATCTCTGTAGCTTGCTTTCCTGGGATGAGCTGCGCTTAGTCATGAGTGTCTGATCCCTTGGGTGAGCTGTTAATGCTTTTTTACCTTTGTAATTAGGTTTCTGGTAGTCCAGTGTCCTGGATCTGTTTTCTCCCATCTTTTCTCCTTGTGGTCCGAACCTTGAATCCAGACTCTCTGACCCTGCCTGCCACTTGATTATCAGAATAAAATGAAGGCCTCATAAAAATTACAGATTTTCCCTTGGCTAATTTTAATGATTCCCTACTGTATTTAGTTTTTGAATAGTGATTAGATACCAAATGGTATTAGCAATACTTTTCTCAAAGAAGTTTATACTACAAGTACATACACACACAATCTACAAACCTGGCACACTTCCTGAAAAACTTGAAAAAAATAAACGCTTTCTTTCCAAGACAAATGGAAAAGTTTTTTTAATCAGACAAGAACACACAAGAATTACATTAATTACCACAAGTGCTTTTTCTTGGAAAAGAGTGTTTTGATAATTTCTAATTTAATTTAAATAGTATACAGAAGTAAAAAATAAAAATTGTAAAAATTTTGTCCATACTCCTTCAATTTCTTCCAAAGGAAGAGAACAATAGAAACCATTGTCCAAATCCCTCCAATGATATTGTATTTCTGGAATGTAAACTTTTAAAATGGTTTTTCTTTGTAATCTATCCAGATTTTGAAGTTCTTGATCCCTGTCTTCATTTAGGCTGCCAATGGTTTACCGCCTCAGTTTGGGGTATATCTTGTAGTCAACCTCAGGTATTCTTCAAGGGCACAGTTGTTCATTTGACTTGATTTGGATTTGAATCTTTGCGTCCTGAGCTGCATTGTTTGATTTCTTTCCCTTTGCTAACTTTGGGATTCTTTTTTCTCCTTCGGTTTAGTTGCTTTTTAAGTGTAAGATTAGGTTGCGTATAGTTTTGCCATCATTTCCTGTGTCCTTAGACGTAGGGACTTTTAAAGGCAGCAGCTGATTAGGACTTCTCTTACTCAGATTGGGCTTTCCCTGGGGTCCCGGTAGTAATAATTTTTTGGGTTGAGCCCGCTGTTTTAGAATGTGATTTATCTTTGTATTTAGTTTTTTTGATAGTTTCCGTGTAGATTTCTTGGGGATGTTTCTCCTTGGGTCATTTATCTGGCAGTAGTGCGGCACAGGCTCCATGGGCTGTGGGTGTAACCTTTGCTTTTTTACAGGATTTCTTGTTTCCTGTGGCGTTGTTATTTAGTCTCATGCCCGCTTTAATGGTCCGGCTGATAGCCATGGCTTACGTTTTTTCTTGAGTTTTCTTAAGTATCTGGCCTTCTGTGGGCATGAGTTGAAAGCTCCCTCCTTTATGCCTATCCAGGAATGTCTGTGCTTCTTTGCAAGGCCAACTTGATTCAACGCTGTCCTCGGCTAGCTGTTGATTGACAACTCTCCCTTCAGTCTGTGCAAGTCCATTCATGTTGAATGTAGTCATTTAATCTTGTTATTATCTTATTTATTTTCATTTTGGATGAATCCTGTCCATTGGTGAAATTGTAGGGTTGGTAACGGTCCTCTACTATGATTGTGACTTTGATGTCGATTTCCCCTTTATCCTCGGCTGTTTAGCATTTGCCTTATGTATTGAGGTGCTCCTGTGTTGTGTTCATAAATAGTTACTATTGTTATATGTTCCCTTCTTGTTGATCCCTTGATCATTTATTGTAGGTGTCCTTCGTTGCGCTTTGTAATAGTCTTTACGATTTAAAGTCCTACTTTGTCTGAATATGTGATTGCTAACTCTAAAAAAAACATCTTGCTTTTGATTTCCATTGCATTGCATATCTTTTTTTCCATCCTCACTTTCAGTCTGGTATGTGTTGGCCTAGGTCCAGAAGTGGGTCTCTCTGTAGCAGCACATATACTAAGTCTTGTTTTTGATTATCCATTCAGCCAGTTCTGTGTCTTTTGGTTGGAACATTTAATCCATTTACCATTTAGGTGATTTATTGATATGTATGTTACCCATTACCATTTATCTTAATTGTTTTTGGGTTTGTTAATGTAGGTCTTTTCTTCTCATGGTTTTTCCTTGCTGCTAGAGAAGGTTCCTTTAAGCAGTTTGTTGTAAAGCGGTTTGGTGGTGCTGAATTCCGGTTAGCTGTTTGGGCTTGGTCTTAAAGCTTTTAATGTTCTCCGTCAAAGCTATTTGAGATCCTTGATAGGTAGAGTAATCTTGGTTTTAGCATTTTTCCCTTGGGGTTCACTTTAAAATACTCCTCTCCACTTCCCTTCTGGCTTGGCAGAAGTTTCTGAATGAAAGTTCAGCTGTTAACCTTATGGGGATTTCCTGTATGTTTTTTGTTGTTTTCCTTGCAGCTTTTAAATATTTTTTGCTTTGTATTTAATTTTGATAGTTTGATTAATATGTGTCTGGGCATGTTTTCTCCTTGGGTTTATCTTGTAGGGACTCTCTGGTGCTTCCTAAGACTTGATTGACGATTTCCTTTCCCATGTTAGGGGAAGTCCTCGACTATAATTTCTTCAAATATTTTCCTCAGTCCCTTTTCTGTTGTCTCTTCTTCTGCGGGATCCCTTGAATTCAAAATGTTGTTGTTTAGTTTGATTAATATATGTTTTGAGATGTTTCTCCTTGGTTTTGTATCTTGAGTTTGTTACTCTCTGCGCTTCCCTGAGCTTGATTAACGATTGCGTATATTGTCCTCCTTGTTGTTATTCGGATCCCTTAGCGCACTTAATCTGGTTCTTTGTATCCAGTTATTTTGCTAGTTGGATTAATATTCTTTTGGCATGTTTTCCTGTTGATTATCTGTAGGGGACATCTGTGTTCCTCAGTGACATTGCCTGTAACGATTTCCTTTCCCTCCTCCACTTGTCTGTTTTAGTATACAGAGATGCTGTCTTTTAAAATGTTTTTCTTTTAGTTTGCCGCCATTGATAGTTTGATTAATATATTTTTGGCAGGATATCCTCCTTAGGTCTTATCTAAAAATGTGTAGGGGAATTCTCCTTCCAGGTAGCACTGCTATTTCGATTTTCCTTTTTGTTTGTCCGATAGTTGTTTTTTCACCTTGCCTTTAAATTTTTTTTGCTTGTTATTGGTGTGTTTTTGATAGTTTTCAATTAATTGGTGGTAACGTACTGTCCTTTGGGTCTATCTTGTAAGAATTTGTCTCATGCAGCTTCCAGGACTCCCAGTAAATGTTATTGTCCTGCCCCCCTCCGTTGTAGTCTTGGTTCTCTTTGTGCTTCTAATGTGATCCCGTTGATTTAGTTCTGATAGTTTCGATTATGTATGTTTTGATTTAAGTCTTCTCCTTGGTTCCTTCTTGTAGTGGCCTGGCTGACATTGATTCCTTCAACGATTTTGTTTATCCCTCAGTGAACCATATTTTACTTTTCCCAAGCCGCTTTGCTATTGTTTCTTTTATTTAGTTTTCTGATAGTTTGCGATCTAATATTGTTTGGCATGGGTTTTTCCTTCTGCTATCCTTGAGGGGACTCTCTGCGCTTCCGGACTTGCTCTAGGTTTCCCTTTAGGAGATGGCGGATTAGGTTGTTTTTCCGTTGATGCTTACATGTATTTATGAGGTTTATTTAGTCCAGTGATATTGGATCTCAGAACTGTTTTGGCATGCATCTCCAGAGGTTTAGGTTGTCGTGTACTCATTGTCAGAAGCTTCCTGACCTTGATTAACGATTTCCTCTTTCATTTCCTCAGTGATTTGTTGTTTTTTCCCTTGTACAGATACAATCCAAACCAATGGTAATATTTATTTTTTACAAAAAATTCACACAAGAAAAGACCAATAGGGTAAACAGTACATCACCAGACAAAGAACATCTTGACAAGGACATACTACTGCACATTCACACTTCTTAAATAACAAGCTTGATTTCCCTCCTCCCGAATGTTGATTTACCCTTGGCTTTTAATGTGGTAAAAGCAAATTTAGTTTTTGACAAGTCGCACTTAGAAATATGTTTTATCATGTTTCTCCTTAGAAATATCTTGTAAGTGAACATCTAAAATAGAATAATAAATCTTTAAAAAACAAAGATTTCTAAAATTAATTCCTCTTTTGTTGATTTTTTCCATTTGCTGAAAAAGTAAGAGTTTTTACCAATTTCAATAATTATGATTTTTGATGATTTTGATTGCTAAATTTTGGCATGTTTTAATGTTGGCCTTAAGTATTGGAGGTAGCTTCTACTGCAACCCCCCTGGACTTCATAAACGATCCCACAATTCCCACCGCCTGTTGTTTTTTTGTTGATGCTTGAATGTTTTTTCTTTGTATTCTTGCAAGGGAAGTTTTTTTTAATAATGTTTGTTGGGATTTAATCTGCTGCACCCGGATCTTGTAAGGAGACTCCTTCGCTTTCTTTTTGACTCCATTTGCTTTGAATTTCTTTTTCCAGCTCCTCCGTTCAGTCTTGGGTGTTGTTGCCTTGCCGCTGAATGTGGAGGCTTTGTAGAACAGCATCTGTTCCCCGTCTGTTAATATATATGGTTTAAACAGTGTAGCTCCTTGGGTGGCTCTCTTACTCCATTGTGCGCTTAGGAGGATAAGGAATAACGATTGAAGTTCCTCTCAGCACCGCGTTGTTTTTTTTTTTCCTTGGGATTTTTTTATGTTAGTTCTTTTCCTTCACATAGTGTTTGATAGCCTGAAGAATATTGCCTTTGGCATGTCTTCTCCTGCTGGGTAGAGTGGTGTAGGGGCTCACAGCGCTCCTGGGCTTCTCTGTAAAGGTTTTCCTGTCTCTCCTTCAAATCTGAACAGAGAATCCTTTCTGGGTTATAAGGTGGCTTGTTTGTATTTATTTTTCCCGTGTTTGATCCAGGCTGTTAGCCATATGCTCATGCCCATCCTTGGTTGCTCTTGTAGGCAGACTCCTCTGCGCTTCCTGGACTTGATTAAGGGATGGGGATTCCCTCCTCCGTTATGTTTTTTTTTTTCCCTTGGTGCTTTTAATGTTTTTCTTCTTTGTATTTAACTTTTTGATAGTTGGATTAATATATGTGTCTTGCATGTTTCTCCTTGGGGTTATCCTGTCAGCTGGGACTCTCTGTGCTGTCGGGACTTGATATTTCATTTAAAAGCATGTTTTCCTCTATTTATTTTTCATTTGGTTGATCTGTTCCTTTCCTTTCTTGCTTGTTCTGGGAACCCTACTATTTTCGATGATTGTGTCGATAGCTATTTGTGATCTAGTTTAGATGCCTTAATATATGTTTTTCTCCGTTAGTGTTGGGTTCATATGGTGTTTAACTATTGTTATATGACCTTCGTATATTGAAGCTTCCTGGATCGTTGATTAGTGTCCTTCCTTTCCTCTTGTAAACCTCACGTTCTTGATTTTCCAGTGTGCCTTGTCCTGATATGTGTTTTGCTACTTGTATTTATCTTTTGATATTTTTGTTGCATGGAATATGTTTTGGCATTGGTCCCTCAGTGTTATTCTTGTCTGTACTGTCAGTTCTTCCTAGGTGCCATGATTGTCTGGTCCTTGTAGCCCAGTGATGGTGGCCTCATACAATGTTTTTTTGCAGTTTTCCTTTCTGTTAGCCTGTGTCGTTTATTGAGAAGTATTTTAGCTTTTTCTATAGTTTAATATTAATTAATGTGAATGGGCATGTTTCTCCTTGGTATTTTTCCTTGTTTGGGAGGTTTTGTTATTCACAGGACATGATTAAACATTTCTTGTGTTTCCTTGTTGTTAGATTGTTCCTTTAGCATGCTTTTGTAAAGTTTTTTCATGAATTTAAGAATTTTGATAGTTTGTTAATATCTGTTTTAGGTCCATTTAATTCTCCATGGGTTTATCTTGTAGGAATCTCTCATGCCTTCGTGGTATTGGTTAAGATCTCCTTGTCCCTTCTCCCTGTTTCGTTTCTAACTTCTACGCTTTTAATGTCCACTTCTTTGTTTTTTCTTCATGAGTGTCTGCTAATGATTAGTTCAGTTTTGCTGTATCTCTTTGGGTTTTCCTTGTATGTGATTTGTTGCTTTCTTTGCAGCTTTTAAACTTGATTTTTTCTTTCTAATTTAAATTCTGATCTGAATTTGATTGATTTCTTTCCTTCTTGCTCCCTTGGGATTTTTGGTTCTTCTTTCTCTATTTGCTTTAAGTGATAGTTTGATTAATATAAGTTTAGCATGTTTATCCTGGGTTTAGGTTGTAGGGACTATAAGTTCTTCAAAGACTTCCTCAGATCCCTTCTTTAACCTGTTCTTTCTGCTGCCTCCCCTAGGTTTTTTTTGTCTTGTGCATTTATGTGTTTTTCTTTGTTATTTAGTTTTTTGATACTGTCTTTTAATTTTTTGGCATTCGTTCTCTTGGGTTAATGCCTGTAGTGGACAGTCTTATCTTCCTCCATGTATCTTGATTTTAACAGATTTTGTTTCTTCATCCTCCGTTGTGTTTTTTTATCTAGTCATTCTCTAGCATTTATGGTCGGAAATCTTTGTATTTATTTTGATATTCATCCATTGTTGTTAAGTTTACCATGTTCTTCTAGGTTGTGTTTATCAAGATTAGGGGACTCTCCATTCGATTCCTTGAGCCTGGATCATCTTTACGATCAGTCCTTGGAATTCTGGTGTTTTGTATGAGGAGTCCTTTTTTTTTTCAATAAGTCCATCTTGTTGAATGCTCATTAAAGTTGTTTTCCTTGCTATTTTCATTTTTGATATTTGTCCATTTGTATATGTTGGTTGTTAAGTTTTCTGTACTGGGTTTTATGATTGTAGGTCGATTTCTCTATTGCGCTTTCTGACATGATTAATTATTTTCCCTGTCGGCCTCCCAATGGTTGTGGTTTATTTTTTTTTCAGGTTATTCCCCTTGCCTGCTTCTTGAATGATCCCTTGGGATCTTGTATTTAGTGTTTTTGAGGGCCTTGATTAACTATATGTTTTTTGGCGTGGTCTGTGAACTTGGGTGATATCTTGTAGGCAGACTCTCTGCTAATGCTGGGTTGCGCTTCCTATCTTGCGAGTTGATTAAGCGATTTCCATTTCCCTTCTCTGTCTGTTTGCTTTCCCTTGCTGCTTGGAATGATGGTCTTCTTGTAGAGAAGAGAGGTCTGGAGCCGTCTTGCTTATTTAATATACATTGGGCATGTTCTCCTTGGGTTTCGGTTGGAGCAGTGTCCGGCCAATGCCGCTTCCTGGACTTGATATAATCAAGACGATTTCCTTTCCCTCCACCATTGTTGTTAATTTTTTTGTCTTCCCTTGCTGCTTTTAATGTTTTTTCTTTCTATTTAGTTTTTGAAGGATTAAAATAAAAAAATGTTTTGAACATGTTTCTCCCAAACCAAATGGTAGTAGGGACTGCACTATCTCTGCTCTTCATGGGACTTTGATAAACGATTTCCTTTCCCCCGTCAAATAGGCATTACGATCCTTGCGCTTTTAAGTAAAGTAATCACTTTGTAAATTTAGTTTTTTTTCACACACTTTTAAATAACAAAAAGAAAAAAAATGTTTCTCCTATGCAGAGTTTATCTTGTATGGTACTCTCTGCTTATTAACAGTCAACTTCACCCAAACGATTTCCATTTGTAACCACCGTTGTTGTTTTTTTCCCTTGGCGCTTTTACTGTTTTTTCTTGTATATTTATTTTTGATAGTTTGATTAATAAATGTCTTTGGCATGTTTTCACTCCTTGGTTTTATCCTTGTATGGCACCTCCTGCGCTTTTATTTTCCCCCTGATGACTTGATTAAACGATTTCCTTTCCCATATTGATTGTTTCTTTTTTTCTCTTAATCTTTTAAATATTTTTTCTGTTTTTTTAGCTTTTTATTTTTTTATGATTACCATATGTCTTCTGTTGTTTGTCGTTGGCTTTTTCTCAGTTTTGGGGACACTCGTATGTTGTTTAATCCTTCTATGTCTTAATAGGGGTGTCCTTTCCTATTGATTGTGTTCGTTTAATCTGCTTGTTGCTTGCGGATGTTTTTTCTGTGAAATATCCCTTGCTCTAGGTTTGCATCACTAGGTGTGTTTTTGGTCATGTTTCTTTTGTTTGTTATTTTGTTGAGGATCTCATGCATCTGGGTTTCCTCTGCGCTTATGGTGGAAGGGTGATTAACCTTTTCTGTATGAGTGCTTCTTTGTGATGTTGGGGTTAGGAGAGTAATGGTGCTGCGTGTGGAATGGGTTGGGGCGTAGTTTTCGTGCGTGTTTTTTAGTTTTTGATAAGTTTGTTTTAAATATATGTTGTTGGCAGTGTTTCTCCTTGGGGTTTGTTGTCTTGTATATATGGACTCTTGAATTTGGCTTCCTGGCTTTGTTTTTGGGCAGGTTTTTCCTTTCCCAATTTCCGTGTGTTTTTTTTTTTTGGTTTGCTGGCGTTTTAATTTTTCTATTCTTCGTGGTTATCTTTTTGAAGGTTATGATTTTTATAGTTTTGGCATGTTTCTTCCAGCCACTTAGGTGTTTAGCTTGCCTTTGGGGCACGCTTGTGGGAATTCCCTCATGACTGTTCATTTATGATGTTTCGCTTGCTTTGGTTCTCCTTTTTTGTTTCTTAACTCTGTGCTGTTTTTAATGTTTTTTATTTGATTTTCTTGTATGAGTTTATTTATAATTGTTTAATTGTTTGTTTGGTGTTCATTTTTCACCTCTGCTTTTAATTCCTTGTTGATTTTTTTTTTAGTATAATGTCTTTTGATGAAAGTGATTTTATTCCCTTATCTAGTTGATTGTTTTTTTGTCCTTTTTCCCCTTTTTATCGCTTTACATTAATCTTTCGTATTGAGGTTCTTCTTATTTTGCATTTTTAATAGTTGATTATTGTTATTTCTTTCTTGGATGCTATTGGTATCTTGATGTATTTCCTTTTTTTGATCTATTAATACTTCCTGTTATTTAGACATTTATTTTGTCCTGATGTTCCTTTAGCTACTCCAGTTGTTGTTTTTCATTTCCTTTTTTATTAGGTATTTTTTTATTTCCTCTTTTCAGTTTGTATTTACCCTAGGTTTGAATGGGTATTTGTAGTGGCAGTTTATCCAACCATGTTTTTATTATCTTGTCGTGAGACTTCTCTCTTTCCTGTAACTTTTAATCCATCTTGTTTTAACAGTATTATGGTCGATTTGTACTTTAAGTGTTTTTCCATTTTCTTTTAGACTTGTTTTTTTTTCTTTGTGGTTTTTTTCGTCGTTGTATTTGATTTTTGCCTAAAGATAATGTATCTGGCATTTTTGTCCATGGGTTTTCTTGTAGGTGACTCTGTATTCTGTTGCTTTGTGAGATGTTTATAAAGTTTTCCTTTTCCCTCCATCAATGTTGTTTGCGATCCTTGAGCTTTTGATGTTTTTTTTTTTGTATTTTCATTTTTGATGTATCTGATCCATTTTAGTTAGATGGATGTTTTGTTCTTCTTTCCTTGCAGATTTTTCTTGCTAGGGAGTTTCAGCTGCTTACGGTTTTGTTAACGATTTTTTCCCTTATGTTTGTTGTTAATTTTTCCTATGCTGCTTTTAATTTTTTTTTCTTTGTATTTAATTTTTTGATAGTTTGAATTAATATATGTTTTTTATGTTTTGCCTTCTTTGGTTTAATCTTTGTTTGGGACTCTCTTCTGCTTTCCTAACTTGATTTGCTATTTTGCTTCCCTTTTAGGGAATTTTTGTCTTGACTGGAATTTGTTTTTCCATTCCCCTTTTACATTTTTTTTTCGTTTCCTTGGACCCGCCGTATAATTCAAAAATTTTGACTGGCATTTATGTTTTGGCAGGTTTTCTCCTTTTGTTATCTTGTCACCTCAATTTATTTTCTGGTTGTTTTTTGTTCTGCTCTAGATCAATTTACGATTTCCTTTTTTTATCGTCCAGGTTGTTGTTTTGCTGGTTCTTTTTTCCTTTGTTGTTTTGGTTAGTGTTTTCCTTGTTTTTTAGTTACTCTTTGTTTATTTGATTAAGAGTTGTTTTCTTCATCTTTGTGCTCTCCTTTCTTTAGTCCTTGTGTTGATTTCTTGTTAGTTTCTTTGCTTCTCTTGTTAAGGTTTTGATTTCGTTCTATCGTTATCTTGATCTTTTCCCTTTCTGCCTTTTAGTGTTTGTTTGGTTTGTATTTGGTGTTTTTTTAGTTTGCTTAATTCATGTTTTGCATTTTTCTTCTTTGTTCATTTCGTTTATCTTGTATGGGAAGTCTGGCGGTTACTCCTTTTAACCGATTTCCTTGTAGTTTTTTTTGTTGTTTTCCCTTGGTCGCTTTTTAATGTTTTTTTCTTTGTATTCTTATTTTTTTGATAGTTTGATGTAATAATGTGCCTTGGCAATGTTTCTCCTTGGATTTTATCCTTGCATATTGGGACTCTCACGTGCTTCCTGGACTTGATTAACGATTTCCTTTCACTTTGTCCCTTTAAGGTTGTTTTCATCTGTTAATCGCTTTTAATGTTTTTCAGGCGCTGTCTTTCTCTTTGGCTTCTGTAGTTCCATCTTGTGTTTTCATGTTCTTGTGGATGTTTTCTTCTTTTTTGGGTTAGATCTTCTAGGGGTTTTGATCTCTGTTTTTGTTAGATGACATGGGCTAAAACATTTTTTCTTGCGTATGTCCGTTTATGCTTGGGTGTCCTTGGCTCAGTCCGAGGACTTGGGCCATAGGTGGGGGACCCTGTAATTGTGGTGGGGCTCAAATAAAATGGATTCGATTAATAATGTCAGTTGACATGTGAACTCCATGTGTTTATCAGTTTTACTGGACTGGGAGCGCTTCCTGGACTTGACATAACAATTGGTGGAGGGTTCCCTACTCACAGTTGTTGTGGCATCATTGAATGCTTTGGGGTGTTACTCACTCTGTATTTACGTGTTGGAATAGTTTGAGAAAAATAGGTTGTTGGCGTGGGGGGACCCTTGGGCAAAATGTGTAAGAGGGAAACATCGCCTGAGAAGCTGCACTGGTCCTGGACTTGTTAGGTGGAGGGGATTATCCTTTCAAAGTCCCCGTTTTGTTTGTTATTGGGGCGGAATTTAGGGTGGTTTAAAATGTTCGGTTCTTGGTTAGTGGTCGGAAATTTTTTGAAAGTTTGGATAATTTAAATTTTAGCAGAGGACGTCCAGGGGTGAATCTTGTAGGCATCACTGAGCTTGCTGGGACTTGATTCTAAACATGATACCTTTGTGGCCCTCCAGTCAATTCAGTTTGTTACCCTTCTCCTTCATTTGCTTTTAAGTCCACCGCCTTTAGGTTTGTGTCCTTTTTGTTTTCGCAATGAGGGCGGTGGCATGTTTAATCCAATGGGTTTATCTTCAAGGTAACCAGCTGCTGCGCTTCCGTGGTCTGCAGATTATTGAACGATCCCTTCCTTTCTTTGTTCACGTAATTTCTGATCCGGTGAATTTTTTTGATTTCCCTGCGTCTGCGTGTAAGCTTGGGATTTTTCTGTTGTAATGAGGCTAGGTTTTTAAAAGCAGTAGCTGATTAGGCTGTTTTTGGCAGTTGGGAGTGGGAGTTTATCTTGTAGGTAGGATTGGAATGCTATAAAGAGCCTTCGTGTGGGCAGAGATTAGAGTGCATTGCAGGTTCATCCCCGGAGATTGTTTTGGGTTATTCCTGCTTTTAATTTGTGGGTTTCTTTCTAGGGGGTTTTTGCTAGGGTTGCAGCATATTGGAGTGGCATTTTCTCTTGGGTGGTAATTTTGTAGCACACAGGTCTTGACGATGGTCAGGGGGGTATTTTGATTGTTAGCAGATTTGGGTTGGCCCTGTCCGATGGGGTCGTCAGGCTGAAGAGCATGGCTCACGGAAAAGAGGGGGGGGGCATGTGATAGGCAGTTTTCTGATTTTGGCCCGGGGCAAGATGGATGGACCCAATGTGTGCCTCCTGGGGGCCCCAAAATGTGGGTGGAGGGGGCTTCTTTGGCGGTGAGCGACTAGTTCCTGGACTGGGGTTTTGCTATGTGACACTCCCCCCCCTTAGTTCTGTGCAATGTCACCGGTTTGAATGTGTCATTAGGTTCTGTTGTTTCCTTATATTATTTTCATTTTGGAATGATGGGTGTCCTGTTTGGTGAAAGTAGGGTGGTTAAAATCTTCTAGACTATGATCAGGCTTGCTGGATTTCTCCTATTACGGCTGATAGCATTTGACTCCTTATTATTGAGGTGCTCCTGTGTTGGGTGCATAAAATATTTACTATTTGTTTTATGAATTCTTTTGATTGATATACTCTTGATCATATTTTAGTGTCCTTGGGTTGGTCCTCAGGGTAATAATCCCTGTATTTTAAAGTTTACTTTGTCGATATGACCGAATTGCTACTTCATCCCAGCTTTCTTTTGATTTCCATTTGCATGGAATTGGATTTTCCGTCCTCACTTGCAGTCTTTAATGATTTTACCTAGTCTGAAGTGGGTCTCTTGTAGACAGCATTTATACTTGGTCTTGATTTTGGTAGGGGACTCAGTGAGCCGTAGCTTTTGGTTGGAAACTTAATACCCATTTACATTTAAAGGGTGATTATCAATATGTATGTTCCTCTCCACTTGGCTTCTTTAATTGGTTTTGAGGTTGTGGTTTAGTTGGTAGGTCTTTGCCTTCTCTTGTGTTTTTCCTGCCTATAGAAGTTCCTTTAGGCATTTGTTGTAGGGAGAGTCTTTGGTGGTGCTGTAATTTCCGGTTAGCTTTTCTTTCTCTGTAAAGGCTTTGATTTCACCGTGAAATCTGAATGAGGATCCTTTCTGGGTAGAGTAATCTTGGTTGATAGAATTTTTTTCCCTTTCATCACTTTAAATATGTCCTGCCCACTCCCTCTGGCTTGCAGAGTTTCTGCTGAAAGTTCAGCTGGCTTAACCTTTGGGGATTCCCTTGTATGTTATTTGTTGCTTTTTCCCTTGCAGCTTTTAATATTTTTTCATTGTATTTAAATTTTTGATAGTTTGATTAATATGGTGTTTTGGCATGTTTTCTTTCTTCTTTGGATTATCTTGTAATGGGACTCTCCTTTGCTTCCTGGAGGACTTGTTAACTATTTTTCCTTTTCCCTAATCCCGTTTTGTTTTTCCCTTGCTATTCTCATTTAATGTTTTTTTCTTTGCTTCTTTTCGTAATTCTATAATAATCTATAATATATTGTCATTTGTATTTTCGAAAGCTTTTTTTTATCTTTTTAGATGAATCTCATTTCTTTTTTTTTTATCCTTTTTTTTGTTTTAACGATATACTCGTTTTTTTTTTTTTGTTTTCTTTTTTTTTATGTTGACTGCTTGTTTGTTATTTGATTTTATTTAGTTGCTCATGATAGTTTGATTACCTTTTGTTTTGGCATGTTATTATTCTTTTTTTTTATTTTGTAGAGGTCTTTGCATCTGTTTTCCTTAATTTCTGTTGATTTTTACGATTTTCTTTCTTTGTGACATCTTTGTTGTTTTGTTTTCAGAAGTTGTTGCCTCATATAAGAGTTTTTTTCTTTTTTTTTATAGTTTTTGATAGTTTGATTATTTATATGTCTTAAGCATCTTTTTCTTCTTATTTTCTTATTTTTATATATTGTGAAGCACTCTAGTACTGGGCCTTTTGTTTATTTTCAATTTATTTTCCTATCCCTCATTTTTGCTTGTTGTGCTTTATTATTGTTGTTTTTATATAGTTTTTTTCTTTCTTTTTTACATTTATGATAGTTTGTTTAATTTGTGGTTTAATTTGTCCATGTTTTCATCCTTGTCGTTTACTTTTTGTTTTTGACTTGTCTGCTTAGAACTTACTTTTTTTTTTTCTATTTCTTTTTCTTTTTTTTCAGGTTTTTTTCTCTTTTTGTTTCTTGCTCTCTATTTATTATATTCTTCTTTGTTTTTTCGTTTTTATTGATGAGTTTGGCTAATGTATTGATTTTGTTGTATTTCTCAGAAGATTCAATTTTATACCTTTTATTGATGTTTTTTATTTTTTCCTTGACTTTGTTTTTTTTTTATTTCTGTTCCTTAGGTTTTGTTTTTCTTTCCTTCTGTATTATCTTTAGGGGATTTTTTTTCTTCTGTCTATAGTTTTTGTATTTAGTTTGAATAATTAATATGTTTTATTGAATTTTTTTCTTTATCGCATCTTGAGGTTTATTTTTATTGACTTTCATTGCGCTTCCTGGACTTATAAACTATTTTTTTCTTTTTTCCGTTGTTGTTTTTTTGTCATTTTGTTTTGCTTGTTTATTGTTTTCTATTAAGTTTTTGATTTTTGATTTCATGTTTTTCATGTTTCTCCTGGTTTATTTTGTAGGGGACTCTTTGTCCTGCATGTTTTTCTACTTTTTTAACAGATTTTTTTTCCTGTTCTATTGATGTTTTTTTTCAGCATTGCTGCTTTTAAATGTGTGTTTATTTGTTTCATTTCTTTGATTAGTTTGCTTAATTTGTTTTTAATATGATTTCTTCCTTGAAAATTTGTCATCGGTATTGGGAATTTTTTGTTAATTCTTTATGTTTTTTTGGAGACTTTATAAATATCATTCTTCTTTTCCCTCTTGTTGTTGTCTCTTTTTTTGCTTGCGTTTTCCTATATTTTTTTTCTTTTTTTATTTTGATGTTTGATGTATTTTTTATATTTTGGCATGTTTCTTCTCCTTTGGTTTAGATCTTGTATTTGACTCTCTTTTTTTCCTAGTACGGCTGATTAACGTTTGCCTTCCCTTTTGTTTGTTTTTTTTCCTTTTCTCTCCCTTTCTTTTTACAAATGTTTCACTTTCTTCTTATTTATTTTTTGATCGTTTTTAATATTTGTTTTTGCCTCTTTTCTATCTTTATTTTAAACTCTGTTTTGGACTCTGTATGATTATTGCTGGACTTGATTCTTCTTGATTTCCATTTCCTTGTAATTTGTTTATTTTTTTCCTTATTTATCAGTTTAATGTTTTTCCTTTGTCTGTAAGTTTTTTTTTGTTTCTATTAATATATGTTGTCTTTTTTTTGTTTTCATTTCCTTGGGTTAATCTGTTTTGGGACTCTCCACTTTTATCCTTTTTGTGTTTACTTGTGATTATCAATAAGTTATTTCCTCTCTCCATTTTCCGATTTGTTTTGTTTTTTTATCCCTTTTTTGTTTTTAAGTTTTTCTTTGTATTTTATTTATTTGAGAAGTTCCTTTAATTTATTTTTTAGGGGACTTGTTTTTTCTGTTGGTTATTATCTGTTTGGGACTTTGCGCTTCCCTCTTGATTAAAAATGATTTGCTTTCCCCTTTTTTGTTGTTTTTTTCCCTTTCTGCTTTAATTCATTATTTTTATTGTAGATTTTTTTCCTTTAGTTTATATTTAAATAAGTTTTGGGCATTTTTCTGGCTGGTTTATTTTCTAGGGGACTCTCTGAAGTTCCCTGGACTTGATTAACTTTATTATCTCTTCCCTCCTCCGTTGTTGTTTTTTTTTTTCCCCTTGCTGCTTTTAAATCTTTTTTCTTTGTTATTTTATTTTTGATAGTTTGATTATTATAATGTTCTGGCATGTTTCCTCCTTGATTTATCTTGTATGTTACTTACTTTGTTCTTCCTGTTGTTACTGTTTCTTTCCCAGATTAGGGAAAGTTTTCAACTCTAATTTTGTCAAATATTTTCTTATTTTTTTTATTTGTCGTTTTGTTCTGGATACTTTTTATCTTTTTAGTTTGTATGATATAATTGTTCTACATCTAATTATGTTCCTTATTTATTGTTTTTATTTTTATTTTTGTTTATTTTTTTGTCACATTTTTATTTAATTTCGTTTATTCTATTATGCTTGCTTTAATGTTTTTATTCTTTCAGAAAACTTTAATTTTTTATTTTATGAATTTTTTTAGAATTTTATTTTTTATTAATGTTTCTTAGTATTCTTTTTTTGAGTCATTCTTTTTTTATACTTTTTTTCTACTTTTTTTTCTTTTCTCTTTTTTTTTTACATCTTTGTCTGTATTTATTTTTAGAGTGATGGTAGGCTTTTTTTGTATGAGTTTGGTCTTTTCTTTATTTTTTTTTTTCTATTTTTTTTTTTTAATTTTTGTTCTGTTTTTTTCTAAATTTTTTTTGAATTCTCTTATGTAGGCCCTATGGTTTTTTTGCTTTTCTTTTTTTATTTTTTCTTTTATCTTCTATCGCATTTGTATTTTTTGTTATTGCTGTTTTTTTTTTTTTTTTTTCTTTTTTTAGTTTTTTTTTTTTGTGAATTTGTAAGAATATTTTCTGTGTATTTTTATTTTATCGTTTGTTTTTTTTTAGTTGTTAATTTATTTAGTTTTTTCTTCATTTTTTTATCTATTTCTCTTATTGTCAGTTTTTTTTTTGTTCGTTTTTTTTTCTTTTTTTTTTTATTTTTGCAGTTTTTCTTAGTTTTTGGAGATTTTTCGTTCCTTTTTATTCTTTTTTTTTTTTTTTTTTCTCAGATAATGATTCCTTTAGATTTATGAACTTTGTGGTTTTTTGTTATGTTTGTACTTTTCTTTCTTTATGATCTTTTTTTTTTGTTTTTTTGTACCGATGTCTTTTTCATTTTCTTCATTCTTCCTTTACTATCTTTGCTTAATGTATTTATTTATATTGTTGTTTTATATTTTTTATTGTATTTTTTGTTTAAATTTTATTTCTCAGTTATTTCTATTTTTTTGTTTTTTTTTTTTTTTTTTGCATTGTTATTTATAATGTTTATGTTGTATTTTTTTTTTTTTTTTTTTTTGTTTTTTTTTTTTTATTTTTTTTTTTGCATTATCTTGTTTTTCGGTCTTTTTTTGTTTTTTACTCCCTCTTGTATGAGTTTATCCTTTTTGTGTCGATTTGCTTTTCTTTTGTGATTTTGTGCTGTTTTTGTTTATATTTTTGTTTTTTATTTTTTTTTTCTTTTGTTTTTTTATGTTCTCTCTTTTTTCATGTTTTTTTATATCTTTTTTCATTTTTGTTTTTTTTTTTTTTCAGATTTATTATTTTATTTTTTTGTTATATTTTGATCTTTTTTTGACTTTGTTTCATTTTTTTTTTTTGTGTTTATTTTTTTTTTTAGCTTTTCAAATTATTTTTATATTTTTTCTTCTCTATTTTTCATGTATCATTTTTTTTTTTCTGTTGTCTTTATTTAATTTGCATTTGGATGATCTGTCCATTGGTGAAAGTAGGGTGTTAAATTTCTGTACTATGAATGTGTTGCTGTCGATCTCCCCTATTACGGCTGTTAACAATTGCCTTAAGTATTGAGGTGCTCCTAATGTTGGGTTCATAAACTTTTACAATTGTTATACCTTCTTCTTGTTGAACCCGTTGATCATTTTTTAGTGTCCTTCTTGGCCTCATTGTAATAAATCTTTATTTAAAAGGTCTACTTTGTCTGCATAGAAATTGCTACCCAGCTACTTTTGAATTTCATTGCATGAATATCTTTTTTTCCATCCCCACTTTCAGTCAGTATTGTTCCTAGGTCTAAGTGGGTCTCTTGAAGACAGCATATATACAGTCTTGTTTTTGTATCCATCAGTCAGCCAGTCATGTCTTTTGGTTGAGCATTAATCCATTTACATTTAGGTGATAATCAAACGTATATTCCTCTCAAAACCCATTTTCTTAATTGTTTTGGGTTGTTATTGTAGGTCTTTTCTTCTCTTGGTGTTCCTAGCCTAGAAAGTTCCTTTAGCATTTCTTGTAATGCTGTTGTAGTGTGCTGAATTCTGTTAGCTTTTGTCTGTAAAGGTTTTAATTTCTCCGTCAAATCTGAATGAGATTCTTGCTGGGTAGAGTAATCTTAGTTGTAGGTTTTTCTTCTTCATCACTTTAAATATGTCCTGCCACACCCTTCTGGCTTGCAGAGTTTCTGCTGAAAGATCAGCTCTTAACCTTATGGGGATTCCCTTATGTGTTATTTTTCCCTTGTTGCTTTTAATATTTGTTCTTTGCATTTAATTTTTGATAGTTTGATTAATATGTGTCTTGGCATGTTTCTCCTTGGATTTATCCTGTATTGGACTCTCTGTGCTTCTTGGACTTGATTGACTATTTCCTTTCCCATATTAGGGAAGTTTTCAAATATAATCTCTTCAA
>JANTQK010011264.1:58876-72734 GCA_029224305.1 Caperea marginata | reverse complement strand
AACCAGATTTGTAGGTAGAAAGATGTTTGTGGTTTTTTTATTGGTGTTGTGGGTTTGGCTCATGCTGGCTCAAGAGGGCCCACTGTTAAAATTTCAGGAAGTTTGCAAGACAGTTGACTTCATGTTGGTAGTTTAAAATTAACCAGAGTAGGATTTACTCTATGGAAATTGGAAAATAGTACAAATCAGGATTTGAACTTCCCGTCACTGCCAGAGCCTGTTTTAAATACTTCCCAACATATCTTCTTAAACTCTGAACATGTGAGTAACAAGCTCGTTTTCCTCTGTTCACTCTCAATGTTGAAAAATCTTAAGATACTTTGGTCAAAAGGCCTTAGATTTAGTACCAAAAGCCCAATTAACTATTTCTTATCAGCAGTGCTAACATTGTTACATTTCCAAATGGAAATAATAAAAATTGTGAACCTGGGAATTCCCTGGTGGTCCAGTGGTTAGGACTCCATGATTTCACTGCCAGCGGCCTGGGTTTGATCCCTGGTCAGGGAACTAAGATCCCGCAAGCTGCGTGGCACAGCCAAAAAAAACCAGTGTGAGCAGTAGTTTACCAGTCAGTTTCCTGTATACATTATCTCTTTGATCCTTATGAAATTCCTATTACCCCATTTTTTTTACATTGACAACTTAAAACTTTTATTTGTTTGTTTATTGTGGTAAGCACACCTAACATGAGATCTACCCTCTTAACAGATATTTAAGTGCACAATCCAGTATTGTTATCTGTAGGCACTATGTCATACAGCAGATCTCTAGAACTTATACATCTTGCATAACTGAAATTTTAGGCCTGTTAATTAGCAACTCCCCATCTCCCCCTTTCCACAGCCCCTGGCAATCACCATTTTATTCTTTGTTTTCATGAGCTTACTCCCATTTTATATTTAAGGAAACCAGGGTTCTAAGATGTAAATAATTTTTCCAGACCATACAACCAACAAGTGGAGAGGCCAGAGTTTGAGCCCATATTGACTCCAAAGGCCAGTATTTCTATGACACCTCACTACTTATAAAGGGAGGTGGACTGCTGTAAAAATAGTAATGACTAAATTTTAATGAGGAGTTTCTACGTGCCCAAAACTGTGCTAAGAGGCGCAACATGTCAATTCTTACCAAAAACGTGTTAAGAAAGAAGTATAATTGGCTCCATTTCACAGAAGAGGAAACACACTTGTAGAGCTAGAAAATCACACTGGGAATCAAATCAGGCAAGTTGGATCCAGAAGCCCAGTCATGAAATCACTGAATGTGCTGCCTCCTTCCCCAGGTGGGGAGGAAGGAGGGAGCGTTACCTGTTCCCAAAGCACCTGAGGGCATAGTTGTTTACATCAAGTTATCCCCAAAGAAAACTGGTCTTGCTCTCTCTGACAGTGTCCTAAAGCGATGCTACTTTGGTACTGAACCTGAGGACACAGGGCTCCACTGAGGCTGAAATGCTCACCTTGGACCACAGCCCCTTGGCTCTCCCTTCTGAATACAACACACTGTTGAGTTCGTTTTTCCTCAAGGGGAAAAAAATGTGATAGAATTTGAGAAGTTCTAGGGAACGGTAGAAACAAACCCAAATGATCACAGCTTATTGAAGGAGCCTAGTGTGAGGTTGCCTTGGTGACCAAATCCTGCTAGATTGGGGGATTTAGAGGATCCCTGGGACCTTGAAAGGAAGTACAATCCCTCCACCCTTGAGGCATGTGCACTCTCACTGCAGTACTCTGCACACCACTTTGCCACGCTCTTTATTTTTCAGTCATTTCCAGCCTCATTCATTGATGAGTATGGTATTTGGTTCAGTCAGGCTTCCTTTCCCATGGTCCACTCTATCAGATCAAATGTTCAAAGTGCTCTCTATATGCCCATGAAATTCTATCATTTAAGCTTGTTCACTCAACAACCCCCCACCAGATCTATTCTCCTACCTCATAGCGACCTCCAGCCATTGACTCTTATCTGTTTTCTCCCTCTCCATCAGTCTCCTCCACTTCTCGCTATGCCAGCTAGACCTAAGGACCATAACTAGTGCCTAAATGTCCCTTATCTTCTGTCCTTTCAAAGCACCTACCCTGACTCCAGCCCCAGATGAATCTAACTGCTTTCTCCATGGCTGCGTCTAGACTGTTGGGTACCACTGGAGGAAATTACACAAGTTGGCTCACTGGTACCACTAGAAATGCATGGTCACCAACCTCAACTGTCCAGGAAGTCTACTATGTTTTCCTGGTGAGTTCATATTCCTATTATTTTCAACATTTTCTCCTCTTCTTAAATCTCAAATTCTCTTGCCTCCTCGCTTACTGTTTATCCTTGAAACCAAATATGCGTATGTTCCTGCACTACTCCTACAACATCTGTTATTGGGACCCCACCTAGATATCCTTTACAGAGAGGCATACCCATTCCCCAGCTGCTGTGGAATTGGCTGCTAATGGGTCACTCCTGCACCCTTCTCTAAGGTGTGAGATATGCCCTTTGATTACGGAAGCTGCCTTACCCAGAGATGCCTGGGAGGTTATGTATCCCACTCCATTTCCAACAGAGAAGCCAATGGGTAATGACTGCCTGAGGCAGGGATATAGAGGTCTAGCCCCCCTTGCCTCAAAGACAGACAAACTCAGCAGAAGAAGTTCACACACCAGAGCTCCCTGAGGGATTGGGCTGAGGCTGGATTTTTGAAACCACACCTTTGCTTAGCTTTTTCCTGCAACCCCTGCTACCCATACTGCCTTAAGTGTTTTTCTTGAGAACACTCCCTCAATCAATCACTAGCACAAAAATCCCCATATTGAGCTCTGCTTGTAGGGAACTTGACGTAAGATACCCATTGACTTTTCCCCCTCCTTTCCTCTTGTTGGACCAGAGTGATCCCTGCTCCTGTTCAAGGCCAATGCCTCCTCCTGTGTTCTGGACGCTGTGCTGTTCTGTCTTCCCAGGAACCTTGCAGAATCAATAGTCCTTTCTCTTTTTTGTTGGCTCCTTCCCATCAGGACTGAAGCAAGCTCAAGCCTCTCCCATCTTAAAAAACTAAACCTTCCCTCAGGCCCACCTTCTTTATGGCTACTGCATTCCTTTCTCTTCTCTCTCTCATAGCCAAACTTCAGCATTAGATTGTTGGGGTTTTTTTCATGGTTACATTTCTCCTTCATATGAAGACCGTAAAGTGTCCACCTTATGGAAAGATTATGGAGAACTCAAGATATGGCCAGAAGGGAGACCTTTCAGAATGTTCCTGCCACTCTTATTGTTATGTTGAGCTTTCCTGACACATGAGCTGGTGAACGCTGCCCCACGGTGCTGTTTACATGCGCCTCCTCCATCTCCTCACCTCCTACGCTTTGCTCAGCCCACTCCAATCTGGTTTCTTCCCCTGCCACTTTACCTCTGACCTCAATTTTGTGAAATCTAATGGACGCCTTTCAGTTCCCATCCTACTTGCGTCTCTCCCTCCGTCTTTGGTTCACTACCTCTTCTTGGCTTCTGTCTCTTTGTGCCCTCCTGCCTGTCCAGCTGCTCCTTTCTGGCTTCCTCTCCTTTTCAGTGTCCGCTAAATAATGGCATCTCGCGAAGATCTATCTGGAACCTAAACTATTTTCACTCTGCATGTGCCCTAAGCAACTATATTCATTTCGAAGGCTTTAATTACCATCTTTATACAATGGATTCACAAATATCCAGCTCATGCCTTTCCTTTGAACTCCAGACTCATATATTCAACAGACTTTGCCGCATCTCCTTGTGGCTACTTTAAATATGCCTTAAACAGAATATGTCCAGAATTAAATGCATAATTTTTCTACCCAAACTGCTCCAACTCCAACTTGATAGCCTTAAGAAATATCACCACCACCCACATAATTTCTCAAGTCAATAATTTATGAGTCACTTGTTATTCCTCCCCAACCACATAATCAATCACTGAGTCATGTTAATTCAACCTCTTAAATATCTCTCAGATATATCCCTTTCTACATATTTTCCCATGACAGTATGTTAGTTTAGCCGTCGTTTCCTGTCTAAAATATCACAATAATCTCTGTCTCCATTTATAATCTTTATATCAATTAGGGGGTTAGTTGCAGGAAATAGAAAACACTTTAGTTTTTATGTATAAAGGGATTTAATACAGGAAACAAGGAGCTTGCACAATCTTGGAAGGACTGGAAGCCTCTGGGTTAGGCTTCCAGAAATAACATCCAGAACAATACCACAAAATGAGCCCAGCAGGGGAACTGCTCCCCTACCACAATCAGGAAGGTGGAGAGTCAGGAAGCCATCGCTGGAAATTTTGACCCTAAGAACATCCCATTAGAGGTGACCCGGGGTCAAAAAGGCAGTGAAGATGCCTCTAGTGGCCATTTTGCTGGTGCCTGACACTGAGCTGCTGCTGCCGGGAGGGCCGATGGCCATGACCAATCATGCCAGCTGAGACCACCTTTTAAATCTCCCAGATGCATGTAATTGATGGAATGTTATCTGCTACAGAACCTGAGCTGGAAACTGGTCTTCAGCAGCCTCTGCAGCACAGGAAGGCATGTTTGAGGGAGGCTGAACTGGACATTGAACTAGTCAACACCTGCCCCCCATCTGCCACCCTCTTCCCATTGACACCACCGTATTTCCTTTTCCTCTCTAACCCCTTTTCCTCTCTGCTGCCAGAACAATGCTTTAAAAGCACAAGACAGATGACAAACTCCTCCTTAAAACTCACTGTTTTCCCATTGCTTTAAAACTATAATCCAAATTCCTCATCATGGCCTTACTTATCATGTGCTTGCTAAAGGCCAGGCACTGTGCTAAGTGATTTTTGTGGATTAAGTCATGTAATTCTCAAAATAAGCCTATGAGTCAGGTATCCTGGTTTTACAGATGAGCCAACTTAGATCAACTTCTCAAGGTCACCCTAATTTAGGAGGCAGGCAATCAGACTTTCTGACTCCGTAGCCTATGCACTTAGCTCTGTGTTGTACTGTCTCCATCAGGACAGGACCTGGTGATATCTCCAGCTTCATGTCTTACCAACACCTCCCTCACATCCTGTGCTCTGCCCAGGCTGGCCACCCTCATTCTAGAAGATGGTGTGCTCTCTTGTGCCTCCAAACTTTGAACTTATTGGTCCCTTTTGTAGAATGTTCTTCCTCCTCTTTTTCCCTAGCTCATGTCTGCTCATCCTTCAGGACAACTCAGCCAAATACCCTTCCTCTGAGAAGCCTCTCCTGACCCCTTAGAAGATGCTGAGTTTTTAAGGGTACCACATCTCCTCTACTGTAGGACTTCACACGTTTGGAATTATCCACCAAATCATCTAATAATTCTGTATTTAATGTCTGTCTTCCTCACAAAACTTCATGGTGACAGTCACTGTGCCTGTAGCGTTCATCACCCTCCCAGGTGCCTAGAATTTTGCCTCCTACAAAATGGGCACTCAGACAATATCGATAAACTGACTGATTAGGGGAATGGAATTTTTTAAACTCATTATCCGAAATGAGTGACAAAAATAAAAATAGCTCAACAAAAAATATGGACAAATTCCCCCTGAAAAAAGAAAGAGGAGTGATTAAGGGAAATTGGAAAGGTTGAAGATCTCATTAACCTCCTGGGTTCATTTAGGAGCAGAAAGCAGTGGGAGAGAGAAACAGGACTGCATTGTGACTGGATCCCTGTGCACAGCCCGGATCTCACTCCACGCCCACCTTGAATGAAGGCTCAGCTGTCGCACATCCCGGAATTAGATCCAAATCCACAATGTTATATTTCCAGGAGGTTGGGGGGGCAACAGAGGAGTATATGTTTCATACCACGTGGCCAAACTTCATAAATATTCTCTTTAAACATCTTTGCTCTGTCCCCAAAGTTCTCTCCGGATGCCAGCTAACTGACCTCCCCTTTCTCCTCCGGAGTAGCCCTTCCTACAGCTCCCCCAACCAGGCTAGACCCTGCCTCCTTCCTGCCAGAGGCTACCCAGATTCTGTGTGTCCCTGTCTTTCTTTCTTTGGGTAGGGCAGTGAGATTCATGCTCTTAGAATCTCCAGGGAGCATCCTCGCACCAGCCTCTGCCCAATAACAAAGCCTGCTTCTTGGGATCCACCTCCCCTAGAAGGCATGGTGAACTGTAAATATAGTGAGGATATTTGGAGGTGAGTTAAACCAGTGTAACTTTTGCCCCTGCTAATCCTTCTTTCCTTGTCATATGAGCTCCCACATCAAGAACGGCGCCCAATAAGGCTCAGATCATAGAGTTTCTTCCATGATGTAGCAAGGATGCTTCTCCCTCTGCTATTAAGTCTGAGCTCTGAAACTCAGTGCCCTGGGAAATAGGATAAGTGCTCTCCAAAAGGGAAGTGTGAGATGAGACACCCCTTCCACCGTAATGAAGTGTAGGAAGAAGTAGGGTGAAGATGTCAGACACATGTCCCTACTGTCTTCCTCAGTGGGTGGAAGCTTTGCTGAGGTTGGTAGACATATCCTGATAGGTAAGGGGGAGCCAAGATCATCATGGGGCTGGATGTTGGAAAGAATCATACTTCTATGGGCCCTGCCTGGGGAAAATGACATATACATGGCCACACCCATGTGGCACAGGGAGGATGCAGCCACTCAGAGTGAGGGGTCAGAGAGGATACCCTGTGGTGGCATTCCTGGATCTCTCAGGCTTATGTGTGGCCTTTGGGGGACCTGAAAGTTCCTATATGTTCAGTGAAAGAGGCAAAGTACAGAGAGGACTATTGGTACAGCAGAAGCCTGGGTCAGGAGGCCATCAAGGGTGGGACCTCAACGACCAGAGGCAATGACAGTGGTACCTAAACAAACACTAACTCAGCCATCAGAGCAGCTCAGCCACCCAACAGTGAAGATGAGAGAAAGAGCACAACCTCCACAGCAGGACTCAAAGCTTTCCCACACCCAGAGGGGAGGCAGGAAGAGAGGGGGAAAGAAGAAATGGCTTTGAATTGACCAAATATTTACCCAAGAGAGACTGTCCTAAACCAAAAGAGACTCTTTACATGACTCGAGTTGGAGAAACCATTATTTGGCAAGTTCAGAGTGTGTTGCCTGCCTCCTTCCCTCTCCCCACTCTCTAGCCCAGTCTCAGCAGAGCAGGCTGGAGAGCGATGGGGCCTGGCAGCCCCAGGGCAGCTGACAATACTTAGAGAGACAGCGTCCTTCAGGACTGAGGCATGAGTCACTGGGCCACATCTCAGCATCCACGTGGCCTCGACAGGGATTCTGACAGAAGCCATGGTGGAACCCACCTCCTAAGCTGAAGGCTCTGGTTATTCATGGAACAGCCTGCTCCTTGGATCTCTCAGTGCAGTTGCTGCCTGTAGCTGGAAGGCTTAAAAAAAAAAAGCCCAATTACATTTTGAAACCCATTTAATTGGTTCTAGCAATGAGCCCTCACCCCAGGAGATGACGAGGAAGGCAGCCAGCTGCTACCTCACATGGAAAACACAGCCAGCCAAAGACACCCGGAGGAGCAGGGCAAGCATTTTGGACAGGCCACTGGGCTACAGCCTATCTGCACACCGATTAAGCAAGAGTGAGGAACCCAAATATGAGTTGAGTTTGAGTGCTATTGCCATGGTCTTTTCTTGTGGTCTTTAAGAAATGGTGGGTGATGGGAGGGGAGGGAGAGGGTACAGTGAGGAAGGGCTGAGGTTTTGGAAGGACGGAACTGCCAGGAGGTGCAGCTTTGGAAATGCCACTTCAGCTGTTTAAATGCTATGGTTGGTTGTACAAAATGATCGTTAGCTTGAGACCTAAATTCTGCTGATTCAATTGCTCTTATTTGAATTTTCAAATTATCCCTGACAAGGTAATAAGTCTCTTTCAAAACATTAAATTGGATGAATCTCCCTGCTGGAGGTCTCCAGTTCGATTTAATTTTCTGCAGATAGTCTAAGGATCTAATGAGAAATCAAAATGAAAGGGCTTAATTGGAATTTCTCTGATTCCCCAACATGAGGTCTTTGGAACATGGAAATGGTCAGGCAACAAGATATTTCTTTTCTCTCTCCCTCTCTGGGTTAACTAAGTCCCACTCCTGACCTTTAGACCATCTTGTTAAACTTCACAGTCTATAGAAGGTTGAACACTAATTACAGAGCTTGATTCTTGCTTGTTTTTGTGGCCAATTTTTACACACTCCCCAGTTTTCTCTGGATCTATTAAGGCTGCATGCTATGTCTTCAGCTGAGCCACATGGACACAGCACATCAGATGGGAATTTTCAGACCTGCTATTCTGCAGAACTTGGAGGTCAGAGGACTGAGCTTGTAAAGTCTCCTGGAAACTGGTTTGCCAAAATTCATTTCTTGGACTCTCAGAAGCTTCCCTAGAGAAATGCCTTTGGATGTTGTCACCATCCATGCTGGGTGCTAACCATTACCCTTTATTGAGCACTTACTACGTGCCAGGCACTTGACTAAGTCTTACACATGCATGTTTCATTTACTCCATCTCCACAGAACATGCCCATGAAGCAGGGGCTACACTTATCCCCATATTATGGATGAGCAAGTAGGCTCAGAGAGAAGTGATTTACCCCAGGTCACACACTTAGTAAACAGTGTGTGTGTTGGGAAGAGGGCACAGATTTGAGTCTAGATTTGTCTGCCTCTCAAACTCATGCTCTCATTACCCCTAGAATAAACCATCTAAGTTACACAAAAATTGTTTTTAATGAGGTTCCAGGAGAGGATTACTGACTTTAGATAACAGAGTCATCTGTTATCTTGTCAACCCATCCATCATAGACACTAACTCTTCTATCGCTTTCAGAACGTTTTGCAGAGATGGGCAATGAGGCAGGAGGAGAGAGAATGGGATATAATTTCCTCACCAAAGAAGCTGCTGTCACCCAGATTGGGAGAGAGATTGACGTGACAGTAGCCACCTCCACGTTTGTTCCCAGGATTAAGAGAGAAAACAGAGGAGCCACATTAGCTTTGCTTGGCAGAGATCCCACCTCATTAGAGATGACACTGGCCACTTGACTGGTTCTGGGGTAAATACGGAAGGAGAGCCTCACTAGAGAACCACATCAACAGACCAAAGAGCACCTACCCACAGGCTTTATTCTGCCCCCCTGCTTGCTACCCGAGCTGACAACTCCAGCCCCAGATGACAGATGTTCCTGTCACCTGGTATTAATGGCCATCCCAGATTAATAGAGCCAGGAAGGTAAAGACCAGCCAGCAACTGCTTCGAATGGTAATTTTCAGTGTGGACTTTGCTCTTGCCCTATCGCTTCTTGACTTTTATTATCTGCCATGATAATAGTGCAAAAAAAGGGTGCTTTGGCCAGGATACTCCTTCAGACTGGGCTTGCTCACGAAACTTCACTGTAAATATACAATGGCCTGTGCCCTTGGCTTTTAAATCCACAGGAAAGGAGTGTGGTGAGGAAGGGTGGAAGGAACTTACTTTGACTTAATCAGCACAAAAACTTTCAAAATGAGGAAAGTTGTGCAGAAATTTCAATTTAGGGCACAGGAACGTCCCCATAAATGGGTGACTAAGACCTCAGAGGGCTCAGCACCGGTGCCTGGAACTGTAAGAGCTCTCCCACCCCACCTCCACCCCAGTACCTCCCATCCGTCCACACTCAGGTCATGGCTGGCTCAAACTCATGAGCCATATGTTATTTATACCCCTGACTACTTTCCAAAAGATGTGAGGTAGCTTACATCAACAGATACATGTCCAATAATCCTGTAAAAACAAGACTTAAATGATAAGAAACAAACATTGAAAGAGACCAAACCAAGAGACCAAACCAGTCCAAGAGAAAATATTATTTTAGAGACCTAGACCTGAATGAGTATAAAATGCTACTTTGAGCTTCCTGACACCCCAGGTGAAAAAGAACCATGTTAAGGTGCATTCTTCTCAATATCTGATTTTAAAAGCACATCAAATTTGTCAGGAGATGTGGATTACTGTTTGTTCTGTTCCGTGGTGGCCCACCGCACCTCAAGCAAAGGCCAGACAAAACAAAACCTTAGTGATGGGATGGCAAACCCTCTGCCTTAAAACAGTGTGGTCACAGCAATATCCTTTCTCACACTGCAACACCCTCTGGCTATTCTCTTGGTCATCCTTTGTTCATTCTTGGTAAACCCTCTGTAGGATTCTGCATGAGAATTAATTTCATTAAAATACTCCCTTCAGGAGTGGATCAACAGTTGTGTGGTAGCAATAGCTGAAGTTCATTTCTGAGCCTTGTGAGAAGGAGTCAGGAGAGGTTGCTTACTATTTCCAAAGGTCTGGTTACAAGAGGGCATGATGACATTCTAGAGAATATTGACACGGGAGTCAGAACACCTGGGTTCTTGTCCCAACTGGACAGCTAATGTAACTATGTGTCACTGGGCGAGCTCTTTCCCATCTCTGAGCTGCACTTTCCCCATCTGTACCACGAGAGGGTTGAAATAGTTCAGGCTTTCTCAACTCTGGCCGCACATTAGAATCACCTGGGCAGCTTTTAAACGTACATATGCATGGCTCCTCCACAGATTAACTAATGATTTGTACTTCCCTAGGGATAGTGCCCAGGCATCAGTGTTGTTGGAAACACCTTGGAAGATTCCCATGTGCAGCCAGGACTGAGATCACTGGAAGGGATGATCTCTAAGAGACCTCTCCAGATCCATGCTTCCAAGGAGACATTCCTATTTTGAGAGATGCCTCAATGAATGATTCCCCTGGGCGTGGAGCTCTTTCTCAGAGTCAGCTAGGTTAAAAAGAAACTAGAAAGGTCCTTATAAATCATGCAAAATGAGCTGCCTGCTTCTGCAGCTGCAGGACAAAAATACCTCGGTGCACTTGGTCTATTTCTCCCTCCTTGCTGGTGGTAAACAGCAGCCTTCTAACACAGAGCATGCGCTCCACCATCTGTGACCTCAGTCTACCTTTCTGGCTTCCTCCTCGCCCCGTGTGAGCCCTTTTACCTCACTTCCCTAGTGCATACTGACAGAAAGCTGATAGTAGACCCTAACCCTCAAGGATAGGCTGACTAAACTCGGATAAAACACTAAATTGTTACTTCAATTTACATTTCAAGGAAGCATTAACTCAGCACCTATGTGGCAGAGGCTGGGTTAGGCATGTTCACTGTCTCATTTTAAACATTTGATTGGCATTTGTAGAAAAGGGGAGAGATCCCCCTCCCCTCTGACCATCACTGTTAAAAGAACAGCAAGCATGAGCCAAGCCATAGGGTTAGGAGTAGGCTGGACACGAGACCACAGGTGGCTGGCCTTGAAGAATCGCCTCTTCTGAGGGACTTGGTGGAGAGGTTGAGGGTGGAGTCTAACAGATGGTCCTCTCCAAGGAATTTGGCAACCAACGGCTTCTCCCAGGAACCAGAGCCCAACTTGTCATAGGCGTGGTTGACGAGCAGGCCTGTGCTTCCAGCCCTTGACCTGCATTCCTCAAATAATCTGGTCAGATTACATCCTAGCTCCCATCCATTGGCCCAAGACTGTGTGTTAATATTTTGCATCCCCTGACTACTTGGAAATAACATAAGTATATGTTATCCTATATCCTGACATTCCAGTCTACTATATGCCCCCCAAATTGACTTCCAACAAAACAGCATAAACACTATAAAAAAACTTCTGACAAGAGTTCACTAACATAGAATAAACATTAAGTTATTGAGAGGATTATGGTTTTAGTATAGAATATAAACATATAACACCCTGATAAACTAAGAATAATATAGCCAACAAAAATTGAGTGGTCAGGAGAGGAAGGAGGCAAAAAATAAGCAATATAATAATCAACTCACCTACCATAGTAAAGATCAAAATTTACCTCTAAAACTGAAAAAGAATTAAAAAAAGAGTTAACTCTTAAAGATTCTGTAATATATATTTTCTTGACCATAGCAGAATATTTTGGGAATTAATGAATTTTGGGGGAATTAATGATACCTTCTGTTAAATTCATGCAAAATTAAATGTAAATTTTTTATTGCCTCAAAAACATGTATTCTTACAGATTTCTCTCTCTCTGATCCATATATATATTCACACAGAAATGTTTGGAATCATGCTCACTGAGTGTTAATATTAGTTATTTCTAGGCACTGGGGGTTTAGTTAATTTGTTGCTTCAGTATTTGTTCTTTTCTGCCTCGTTTGCATTTTTTTACCATGATCATGTACTATGTTAAAAAAAAAAATCATGGGAATTCCCTAGCGGTCCAGTGGTTAGGACTCTGTGCTTTCACTGCCGAGGGCACGGGTTGGATCCCTGGTCCAGGACCTAAGATCCCATAAGCCGTGCCGTGCGGCCAAAAATAAAAATAATAAAATAAAATCATGACTTGAAAAAGGCAGTGACTATGAGTCCGTGAATGGCTTCAAGATGGACTCTGAAATTCTATGCATAATATCCATGTGTGTGATTTTTTTCTGGAAAGTATGTCATATTCTCATCCAATGTCAGAAGTATTTATGACTCCAGAATACAGTTCTGTGCTTTCTGCATTTCTTCTACTTTTGGTTTTTAAGCTTCTGGTTAATAATAAAGCTGCCTTAGACTGTCAACCAAATACTAGGAACTGTACCAAGAACTTTATATGTATTATCTTTTGGTTTCTGCACTTTACAAGATAGATATTATCACTCACGTGTTATGGAGGAGAAATGAAGATCAGAGATGGCTAGTCATCTGCCCAGAGTCACAGAACAGAGGTAGACCTTGTCATCTGAACCCATCTCTGCCTGGGTCTGAAGTTTGCTCCAGTACATTCATCTACCTCATCAGATAAGTCATCAGAAGTCATTTCTCTGCCAGCATTTAAGGGCCTACGATTAGCTGCCAATGTCCCAGGTGCTAGGGACACAGCAATAAACACTGGACAAAAATCTCTGCTTTCTTGGTGTTGATATTTTAAGAAATGGCTCAACCCAGATTTAAAATATGCTTATATTGTTTCATTTTATTTTTATGGCAACCCTGTGAGGCAGGCAGGTATTGCTATCTCTGCTTTATAGCGAAGCCAACTAAGTCTGGGAGAAAGAGTTATCTGATTTGAGTAGCTATTACGGGATTGAGCCAGAATATCAAACCCGATAAGGCTCTAAGTCTCATCTTTAAGTTTAAAATATACATATATTTTAGAATTAGACCAGATCCTAGTAGCAAATAGTGGTAGTGATAGAATATAAAAATTAAGGGTAAGTTTTGCCCTCAGTCGCACTTGATAAAGGTTATTGGACATTACCTCACTCCCACCTTCCCTTTCAGGGTCCTTCTCTCCACTCCTGCTGATTTGTCCTCTACTTGCTCTCAATTGTTTACACACAACTCACTCTCTGTCTTCCCTCTCTGCTTCCCCCCAAAGCTGAGGGCTCAGCTGTGCTCAGTGCAGCTTTTCCATGCAGTCATTGTTGACTGAATACCTAGAGGACTCTGGGTGGCAAGTATGGGAAGGTACATATGTAAAGAATATGACACAAGATCTCTCCCAACAGGGGCCAACAGTTATGTTTTAAATTGGGATTTTTAAGCCTCAAAAGACTTTAAGACCTAAAAAATGGATCTCAAATGATGGATTTTCAGGTATACTTTAAATGGTATATTCCATTGGAATCTTTTATAAATTATTCGAGAGCTTGCTATAAACGCAGATTCCCACATTCCACCTTCAGAGAATCTCCAGTTCTGGGGTGATAGCCAGGAATTTGCACATTCAGCAAGCTTCTCAGGGTCCATGCACCACATTTTTGAAAAGCACTGGTGTATGGAGAGAGAGTGCATTGAGCACCCACTCCAGGAATCCCTGCATCATGGTTGCACACACAGTACCTCTGTCAAAGCAGTTATCACACTCC
>JANTQK010011264.1:34717-55377 GCA_029224305.1 Caperea marginata | reverse complement strand
TCCCACTCCCGCCTAGCAAATAAAGGTGGCATGAAACCTGCAATAATGAAATTGAGCATCTTGGTGAAGATCACAGAGCAAGGTGCTGAGATCTGGGACCAAACTCTAATTTTTCTTTACATGCCCCTATTGCTCTGATCAAACCTAAGAAATCCAAATTTCTTTGATCTTGTACCACTATCAATAAAAATATGATACATTATTAAGACCTAACTTTTCATATTGTAATACACTAAATATTAGAACTAGAATTTCTAATTCTGCCTAGCAATGGAAGCTCTTGCAATCACTCCACTCTGAAAACCCCTAGACTCTATCAGCACTCTTCATTAAAACAGGAAAGTCAAAGGGAAAGGAAGCCCAGCATAATATCAGGAAGGAAAAAGAAAAGATGGAAAAAAGAGAGGATGGGGGAGCAAAAAAGCAGGAGGGAGGGAGAGAGAAAAAAGGTAAGGAAAGATGAATGGAAGAAAGGAAGGAGTGAATGAGGAATAAGGAGGAAGAAAAGGAGGAGGGGGAGGAGAAAGGAAGGGAGGGAGGGGGGAGTTCTGAAGCCACACAGATTTTTTTTCCGGAAGCCAAGTGCATTATACATACACCGGATCATCTTATGATATTGTTATTCTAACTCGCAAGCAGCAAGCTTGGGTTAGTCAAAGGGACATCAAGATCAGGTTTGCTATTTCCCACACTTTCCTCACTCCAATTTACAGCTTAGTGACTTTGGTAAGACAGAGAGTAGCAATGTCCTGCCTTCATGGCTTCCCGGGTGGCTGTGAGAGTCCATGAATGTGTTTATGTCCCGTATCTCTCTAGTCCATAAAGTACCAAGCAGCACCCTTTGTTTTTCACCGTTCAGTTTCCAGGCACGTGACTGAGCCTCCAGCACAACGCAGCCCTGATAACAGAACAGATAAGATACTTATGATGTGTAAACTGAGACGATCCATTTGTGAACATGCCATAATTTGTCTTCATAGAACTAAATAAGGTCAATACTATTGCGAGCCCAGAAAATCCCTATGAGTGCTGAAACTTTAAAACACTTTGTTCTGTATGTCATACATTTGGAAAGAACTTTAAAGGTCATCTACTTCAATCTCCAAACTATAAATTAAGTACTAAAAACAAAGTCACTTTATCGTTTGGGGCAGCCTGGGTTTCTTCATCTGTACCATGAGAGGGCTGGACTAGTCAAAGTCTAAGATTCATTCTGATTCCAACATCTCATAAATCAACCGGCATATCTAAGATCAGTAAGCAGTCAAAGACTCCCTGGTGTGTGGTCAAACACACTGGATAAGAAAATACAACTATGGCTCTCTTCTGTCCTTCCAAATATCAACTTAAAAATGCTAACTTTAATTTAAAGTGTTTAATGGAAATCTGGTCCAGTCTGGAAAATATGTCTACTACATCTAGAAATGTAAACAACTTTATTTCAGGAGAGTGAAGGGTTAATTATAGGCATTGATGAATAACCTTTATTTCCTTGATTTTATCTTACCCTTGCCAAATGTGTGACTTCACTAGATGTGTCAAAAGGGTAGTAAAGTTTCCAAAGCTAAAAAAGAAAGGGCAGGCCTTCTCAGACTTCCGCAAATGCTAATTACTCATAATGGCAAGTCATTACCCAAATCCATTTCTGGAAAGTCACAAGGACTTGACAGGTCAAAGCAAAAATGTCATTTCAGGCTCCAGCAAGACACTCTGCCAAATTAACCCTCAGCGTACTCATATTTACCACGCTGTTTTTCCAAGTAGGGAAAAACACAAATATAAAGGGAGGGTCGGTACTTTAGAGAGAGAAGACCAATTCAAGGTCTACACTTGGGAAGGCAAGGGCAGCTATTGCGCTCCAGGGCTTGGGGATTTGTATCAAGGATTTCCTGCAGCACAACTTTAACTGCATAGCTGTGGGCTTCCAGGGATACAGGACTCCAACAACAGACAGAAATGCAGCTCTCTGGAATCTGAAGGTGGGGGTACAAGAAAGTCAAAGCTCTTTGGAGACAGACAGAGTGAGGCTGAGATGAGGCTGCCCGTAGCAATGGGTCTTGTGAACAAATGCTGGTCCCATCCAGATTTTTAAAAATAAGTTTATTCATTATTTCTTTTATGCATTCAAGCATGTATTCAGTCAACGAATATTTTCTAAGTATCTACTTTTTGCCAATACTATTCCAGGTTCTAGGGATACAGTGGTGAATAAGAAAGACAGTGCTTGAAATGGGGACATATGTATGTGTAGAGCTGATTCACTTTGTTATAAAGCAGAAACTAACACATCATTGTAAAGCAATTATACTCCAATAAAGATGTTAAAAAAAAAAAAAAAGAAAGAAAGAAAAAAAAAAAGAAAGACAATGTTTGGCCTCATTGAATTTCCAGAAGCAGAATGAACAGTAACTAAATAATCACAGAAATGAGTAAGTATAATTAAAGTTCACATTTCATTAAGTACAATGAAGAGAATGAACAGGGCAGGATGAGAGATTTGAACAGAGCCACTTGATCTAGTCAGCTGGCTAGAGGCAGGGTCATCCTAGCTTTAGAAGATCAAGAATAAGGAACAGTAGCATTCCAGGTGGAAGGTACATTCTGTGCAAAGGCCCTCAGATGGGCATATAGGAACTGGAAAGAAAGGGCAGTGTGGCTGGAACATAAGACACGTGTAAGAGTGGGGACAGCAGAGCCTGAAGAGGTGTGAGGGGGCCTCCGAATTACCAAGGCCAGTTAGGAACAGGAGCGAGGGAGCAGGGGAGGGTAGGAGAGAGCACATTCTGAAATTCACAGACAACAAAAGGCTAAGACTCATACTGAGAAGCAGATCCCTAGAATAGAGGAGGCTGCCTGAGGACCTCAGGACTCTGCATAAATCATGGAGGGACTTGTACTGGAGGTAAGACGTCTGGGATTTCCCTTAAATTCAATGGGAGGCCACTGAAGTATTTCAGTTGGAGAGTAATATGATTTGATATATTTTTTAAGATCACACTGGGTATACAGAGGTAAAAATGAAAGAACAAACACTACTTGCAACAACATGGAGCATCTTAAAAAGATACTGTGTGAGACACCAATTTTTTTTTATATAAATTTATTTATTTTTATTTTTGGCTGCATTGGGTCTTCGTTGCTGTGCGGGCTTTCTCTAGTTGCAGCGAGCAGGGGCTACTCTTCGCTGTGGTGCGCGGGCTTCTCTTGTTGCAGAGCACGGGCTGTAGGCATGTGGGCTCAGCAGTTGTGGCTCACGGGCTCTAGAGCACAGGATCAGTAGTTGTGGTGCACGGGCTTATTTGTTCTGCGGCACGTGGGATCGTCCCAGACCAGGACTCGAACCCGTGTTCCCTGCATTGGCAGGCAGATTCTTAACCACTGTGCCACCATGGAAGCCTGAGATACCAGTTTTACAAAGCTCAAAAACAAACAAAACTAAACAATACATTATTTGAGGATCTAGGCGGGATGAAAGAATATTTTTTAAAGGGAACTATAAACATGACGTTCAGGATGGTGGTTACCTCTGGGAAGAGGAAAAAGTGTGGGATAGGGGACACATAGGTAGTTACCAGGTTGTGTCCTAAGGGGGGGGATGGTTGGTTTTGAGTATTCATTTGATTATGTTTTACCATATATATATATATATATGTGTGTGTATATATATATATATATATATATACATGTAAACATTATATATGTAATATATATATAATGTATCAAATATTATATTTAAGAGAAAACTGGGTCCTTCTGGCTCCTGCATGGAGAAAGGATTTAGGGAAGCATGAGAGGAAGGCATGAAATTAGTTATGGGCTGTCTCAGTACCCAGGTGAAACCCTTTGAACCTCCACTGTGCCCACTCGGGAGAGCCGAGAGAGAGCCACTGCCCACCAGTCACACCTGCCCAGCACCTGGCACCACTCTGTGCACATGGCAGACTCAGTAAACTTTCCATTAATAAAATTATGAATTCCCATGTAAAAAGAGCAGCTAGATGTATTGAAATGCAAGACATAGACTCACAATAGTTACTGAACCATTGACTCTATGACAATTACATGTTTCCAATCAATGTCATATTCATTATTTGTTTTTATCCAAATACAGTAGATTTATACATAGAAAGAAAGGTTCACACAGCAAAGTGAGGGTTGATGTGGAAATGGGTGGACTTCTCCAAGTTGACATCCACTATATTCTGATGGCTCTCAAATACCAAACATAAATAATTACCTTGAATACTACCCCACCCCCCAAACCACTCTGGTTCAGCTCTGCCACATTTCAGTAAGTATTCTTCAAACTCTGTAGCCATTAGAGTTTGTTATACATACACATACACATACACATATACATATATTGTATACATATCCTCTATATAAGTATCTGACTCTGTTTGCCCATTCCCAACAATTTCATCAGCTTATGGAGGGCAGTATGTAAGCTTTCTCTATTTTTGCAAACCATAAATTATTGGGAATGTGAGCATATTGAGTCACTACTACCATCACGCCACCAAAATTGACTCAGTTGCTCTGGTGGCTATGGGGGTTCCCCTTTTTTCCTCATAGCACGAGGCCAAATGCTCTTTCAATGATAAAGCCTTTCCATAGATGAGGAGATGGTTATTCAGACAAAGCTAATCAAGACTAGCTGTACACTCTTGCTAGAAACTTCCTAAATTCTAGGCCTTGACACCAGACTCACCGTAGTTGATTAATAAAATTTCCTCTGCATTCTGGGGCAGTAATTATCAATTCACCTGATGCCAAGACATCTGACTTCTTCCTACAAGGGCCCAAAACCCCCTCCATGATCGTGTTAATTATAATCTGAGATACAGTTCACCATCAAGGATATCGGAAATTTAATGCTGAGCAACGGAGCAACTAAGATTCAAGATCTAATCCTGAGTCCAGAAGCAGAACCATAGAAATCAAGATGTAGAGTGTGGTAGTGGGTGGATGCCACTACACAAGGTCAGAAGCTTAAGACATCAGAGTCTGAAGTGTCAAATCCAGGTAGGAGCCTAGAAGAGAAACTGCAGGAATAGTTGGTAAGTATATTGGAATATAATACCATATGCCAAAATTCACATGCTGAAACAGGCTAGACTGCCAGAAAGAAGCCAAACCTTAAGGGAGAGGAGTTTTTCTGAAGATCTTAAACACCTGGTGGATTTCTTTTTCCTAGAGTAAAAACTGTTAATATCTGCTAAGCATTATGTGCCAGGGATCATGATAAACTCTTTACATGCAAAGTCTCATTTAATCTGTATAAAAATGAACTATCAATATTTTTCCAATTTTGCAGATGAGGAAACTGAGGCTTAAGAAAATGAAGTGACTTGTACAAGGTCACACAGCTATTGGGAGAGAGGAGAGCTACTGGGAAAGGGAGAAAGAGAAGGAGACAGACAGAGAAGCTGAGCTGGACTCAAATCTAACAGTCTCACTCATGAGCCACCATCTTAACCAACAATTGATACTATGCTCAGATAAACCTTTGCCTTCAGTTCCCTTTAATATTTCCTAACAACATACGTATATGTTACAAAAAGAAAAAGCAAGTTTATATTCATTTGACTTTGACAGTTGAGCATTTTTTATGTTCTTTTCAGTGACTAGAGAGAGCTCATAATTGAGAACCACTGCTTTAGGCTTAAAAAGACCCCACAGATGGGGCCGTCAGGGCCTTCACCCTTGAGTTCCCCTTGGAGAATTCAGTGTCTCCATTATAACTCCCCATGGTCCCTCCAGCCTGCTGTCTGTGACTGTCATGCCTCGGAGTATTAAAAGGAGGAAAGTGTAGGCAAATTAGAGGATACACAAGGACATGTCTAAGCATTATAATTCTGATTAAAAAAATCAAGACACCATAAAAATTCTATTTCTGAAGATTTATACTCCACTTAAACCCATGAGAACTTGAGGTGGCTAAAAAACTTTACTTGGAAAACAAATAGAATTATTGGATTGTGAAACTGAGAGCCATAACATTTAAAACAATTTTATATGAAACTCCAATATTTTTTTGTGTTTCTAAGAGTCAGGCAGTATCAAGGAAATTTGAATCTCATAAGGCTTGAGGACATGGGAACGAGGAGAGGAGTGAAAGATTTCCCTTTGCTGAGCAACTAAAAGGCTGCCATCACCTGGAGGTGACTTGGGCTAAACGCCTGCTCTGGGCCCGAGCCCGACGTTGACCCCGAGTCTCGCCATATAAGGTTTGTCTCCTGGATCTCTCACGGTGCCTGCAGGACCCTCCCTCTTCTTTGTCCCTGTGGAAAATCTGTTATGACTTCTGTGCCTTCTCAACCCTCTTGGTGAACATGGCACCTGAACTTCACACTTCACCACACCCCTTAAGACTTCTCTCTCATTTTTTCCCCTTTGTGTTGGGTTTCTTTTCCCGGTTGACGAGTAAGACCTTTTGGTGCAAGGACACTCTCTGGTGCTCCTCTTGTTTTCCCTGGTCTTGAGCGGCACTGTAGTGCAGGGTTTAAGATTTGAGTTTGAATCAAATCAGAAGTCTCTGTGTGATACTGAATAGGTTGCTTACCTTTTTCTTCTTCTGTAGAATAGGGATTCAATGGGCATGAAGTACTTAACCCAGTGCCTAGCATATAGTCATCCTCTAGCAAGCTTCTTTTATCATCATTATCATTTATTGATGGAGAGCGCTGGCTTTAGGGGCCTGACAACAGCTGGTCCCTCTAACGGACGATCTCCCCCTTCCTCCCTTTTCAAGATGAGGAGCTGACCCCTTGTTTCCGCATCACAAGGAACCCCTACCACAGCAACCACTACAGCCCCTTTCCGTCTGATTTGAGCTTCTATCATCATCTCATTGAGACACCCCGTAGACAAGGCCTTCAAATGTGGAGCTGCAGAGGGGGGCTGGGTTAGGCTGGGGTAGACTGCTGCCCCATTAACATTCATTCCACAATAGAGACCATTATCTTGGCAGCAAAATACCCCCGAGGTAATGATGTGAGGAAACGGGGGTGGGGGTGGGGGGGTGGGTTACCAAAGCAACAGAGAGACTTGAGCTGCACTGTTTCTATGGCAACAGAGAGACAGCACGAGCATTTTCCTAGCTGGAATGATGGTTAGTTAGACTCTCACCCACAGTATGGGTGACTCATCAGCTAGATTGAATGGCAAAGTGTAGAGTAGTACAGGGTTTCTCTTAGAATTTTGGTCAGAATGAAGCCCACAGTAGAGATCCTAACTCTGTAAGCTGGAACCTAGACTCCTCTCTTAGGAATCGAGAGAAGAGTTCTCTCTTTGGCGACAGACCAATTAATTATCTCCCCAATATCATTAATTCTTATTTACGACCTGCAATCTCCATGAGTGGCCGGCTTGAACAAAATCCATTTATGGAATCCAACTCATTATGTACAGAAATCAAGTAGTAAATAGTGCCCGAGCAAGTTTCCCCTTTTCCTTGAATTTTAATTTATCAAAGAAATACACTCACATCATTAAAAAGTCAATTAGTGCTTACAAGCTTATAAGAAAAAACAGCAGTCCCCACACATATAACACCCCCTCCCTTATCCCCCTTCCTAGAGGCAACCCCTTTTAACAATTTTAGCTGTGTACTCTTCATTTACCTCCATACTTCCAAATATTTCCATATTGAATACAATTTCCTTTTAAAGTAAATAGATAAGGCTCTCTCATATCTTACCTCTCTTCAACTCAACCTTCTAGTATGATTATAGCACAACTTTTGAATAAACCCATATGAAGTATTTTCAATATTAAACTCATAAATTTTGACTCACTGCTGAGTCAGTTAGGGAACCATAATGACTTGATTTCACCTGGCCAAGGGGCTGGAGGTCTCCCTGTTCAAGATGCAGACCTGCACCCAATCCCCTGGGTCTGGCCTGGCACACCTTGCCTCATCTGTGCCTGGTGTCCCTGAATCTGGAGGCTATCTATTCCATTTTGGGGGAGCATTACTGTCTGTTTCTTGGCAGTAGGAGTGGAGATCTGGGAGCTCTGCCTGTCCCTTCCACAGACCTTCTCATAACTCTGTCCTCAGCATATATATATATATGACTGAGTCATTTTCTGTACAGCAGAAATTAACACAACATTGTAAATCAACTATACTTCAATAAAATTAAAAATAAATAAACTCAGATAACGATTTGGTTTTAAAAAGTTGTAAAATATTTGGTTTAAAAAAATGTTTTCTGTTCTGGTGCATTGTAAGCAAAGTTAGGTGATTTCACCTTTTGATTGATTGAGGCTCTATTCTAAAAAGATAATTTAAGACAAGCACAAAATGAAATTGATCATTGCTGTGTTAACTATAATTGTGAAAAAGAGAAGTTATCTAAATGTCCAATGAGAAAAAAACCGTGATATACCATGGGAATACAATGGGAGAATATGGAAAATATGCCATTGTACTAAGAAGCTGACTTTATGCTCTGGTTACAAGTGTGTAAAATATCCATTATAATCTCTTTGTGTTGCAAACTTTACAACTGTAAAATGGGATAGTAAATTAGCTACTTCATAGGGTTGTCGTGAGGATGGAGGGAAAGAATGCCCTTCAAGTTTCAGCTCATGCCTGAGACATAGGAAGCACACAGTAAATGCTAGTTACAGCTGCTGCTGTTCCACAATACGATGGTATATGTGTAAAGTTTGTAGGACTGTGTTCCATTCCCATTTTTCTTTTTCTAGTATTATTTAAAGAAAAACACACAAAATTACCTCTGTAACAATAAACATTTTCACTATAATGGAATTTTTGTGAACGTTGAGGTCGTCTGGCTAAATTGTTGGTTTAGAGCTGTGGTTCTCGGTGTGTGGTCCCAGCATCAACATCACCTACAAGTTTGTTTCTCATCCACCTTCTGGATCAGAAGCTCTGGGGTGGGGTCCAGCAATCTGTGTTGGAACAAGCCCCGCAGGAGATTCTGATCCATGCTAAACAGTTCTCAACACTAAGCTGCACATTAGACTCATCTTAGGAGCTTAGAAGATAATGATGCATGGCCCCTCCCAGATCAATGAAATCAGATGCTCCACAGATGGTGTGCAGGCACTGGTAATTTTTTAAAGCTACCAGGTGATTCTAATGTGCAGCCAGGACTGAGAACCACTGATGGGGAGAAATTTCTATATGAAAAGGCCAAGTGAGATGTGAGGGATAGGTAGCCTCAGAGGCAAAATTTTAACCTTATTCTACCATCCTTGGTTTCCACAGACCCTATTGTGTCTATTCTTAATTGATTCTAAATCCAAGAGAGAAGAGGGGATTATAAGCTTCTTCCAAGACTTCTGGACACATGTTGATAGATCTTGGAGATCAGATAGAAATAGAAATGAGGGAGGTTTCCTACACTGTTGGTGGGAATGTCAATTGGTGCAGCCACAATGGAAAAAACTAAAAATAGAGATGCCATCCCACTCCTGGGCATAAATATGAACAAAGCTATAATTCAAAAAGATACATGCACCCCTATGTTCATAGCAGCATTGGTCACAATAGCCAAGACACGGAAACAATGTAAATGTCCATCAACAGATGAATGGATAAAGAAGATGTGGTACATACATACAATGGAATATTACTCAGCCATAGAAAGAATAAAATAATGCCATTTGCAGCAACATGGATGGACCTAGAGATTATCACACTAAGTGAAGTAAGTCAGAAAGAGAAAGACAAATACCATATAATATTACTTACATGTGGAATCTAAAATACGACACAAATGAAGTTATCTATGAAACAAAAAAACAGACTCACAGACATAGAGAACAGACTTGTGGTTGCCAGGTTGGATGGGGAATAGGGGAGGGATGGATTGGGAGTTTGGGATTAGCAGATGCAAACTATTATATATAGAATGGATATAAAACAAGGTCCTACCATATAGCACAGGGAACTATATTCAATATCCTATGATAAACCGTAATGGAAAAGAATATGAAAAAGAATGTATATATATGTATAACTGTATCACTTTGCTGTACAGAAGAAATTAACACAACAATGTAATTCAACTATACTTCAATAAAAAAATAAATTTAAAAAAAAGAAATGAGGGACACTTGATGGGATAATGTCAGCCAGTGGGACACGATTCTCTCTACCTTTGAGAAAACTACCTTTTTAAAAGAGAGGTCCGAGTGCATTGGTCTTAAGGAAAACCTGGTATTTTCCTAGTAGCCAGACCAGAAAGAGTCCCACATTCCCCAGTTTTCAAACTATAACTCCTTCTCCCTTTGAGATTTGAGCTGTGTTTCATCAGAGTCCAAGGAACATTCTACAGGAATAATTTCAGTTCTTGGAAATTTTTCTGAGTTTCATCTTGGCTATTTTCTGACAAATTTCTATCCAAAAATGACAAAGAAATGAAACACCCCTGGTTTAATTTTATTTCCCTCTCACTCCAATTTTCTCACTTTTTTCTTTAATCCTGTTGAAACTTTCACATTTTTACAATCATCCTCAAATCTTCTTTTAGAATTTGGTAGACTAAAATAAATAAGAGGACATAAAAGCCAATCAGTCATATTCTACATTTGCTTTTTTTATTGAATCCTCATTTATTCAACCAGTAGGCATTTATTCAGTTCATTTTCATTTTAAGAAATTTCTGTTGAGAACCTCTAGATGCACTGTGAAAACTACAAAAGAAACACAAGCTATAATGTCCTTGTTTAAGAAATTTCATCCATTGTTATTGGATGAAAAGAGAAACACCTGAAAAAAATAAGGAACAGTGTGATAAATTACTGAGCTAAATATAATCAAATGTTAGAGAACTAACATGTGTTGAGTGCTTACTACAAACCAGGCAGTGGACTAGGTGGTATTTTCCATACACTACCCCACAAGTTCCTGGTGCAACACTGTGAGGTGGTAATTAGGATAGTCCAGCATCCTAGGTCAGAGACTGAGCTCTGGAGTCTGCCTGGCTGATGTACTAAACCTCTCTGTGCCTCCCAGGGAAGATGTGGATGATATCTTACCTCAGTGCGTTGTCATGAGTAACAAATTCATGTAAAGCACATAGCACGATGTTTAAGCAATGCGTATCTTACTTAACACACTTCAGTGCCAGGCACATAGAAGCTATTTATCATTACTAGGTGACCTTTTAATTCCATTTCAAAGGTGTGAAAACTGAGGTTGAGAGACTTTATTTTTTTTTATTATTTTTTTTATTTTTTATAAATTTATTTATTTATTTATTTATGGCTGTGTTGGGTCTTCGTTTCTGCACGAGGGCTTTCTCCAGTTGTGGCGAGCGGGGGCCACTCCTCATCGCGGTGCGCGGGCCTCTCACCGCCGTGGCCTCTCTTGTTGCAAGGCACAGGCTGCAGACGCGCAGGCTAAGTAGTTGTGGCTCACGGGCCTAGTTGTTCCGCGGCATGTGGGATCCTCCCAGACCAGGGCTCGAACCCGTGTCCCCTGCATTGGCAGGCAGATTCTCAACCACTGCGCCACCAGGGAAGCCCTGAGAGACTTTAAATGTCATGTTACCATGACATAGTTCGACACCAATGCCTGTGTGCTTTCTTCTCTTTTACTTATAAAATCAAGGGCTGAAATACTTACTTAGCACAGAGCCCAGGCAATTTACAATTCTGTTTGCATTATAAAAATACCTAACAAACCCAAGGTCAAACTCCACATGGTAAATATTACTTACTTTTTTATTTTTAATAAAGGGATATGTCATAAGAAATATTCAGATCCTCCTCTGCTAACAGACCTACCCAGGCTCACCACACAACAAAATCTAAGCCCCTGTGGGTCTGTTCACTAGACCTCAATGCTATTCCCCTCCCCCTCAGAGCAAACTCCCTTCCTGCCTCTGTTCCTTTTCTCACCAAATCCCACCTCTCTCCTCTTCCTCTTGTCCCTCTTCTTCCCCATCCTAACCCACCCCATATCCCAAAGCCCAGCCCAGGTCCCTTCCTCTGTGACCCCATCCTCTCACCCCCTCCTTCCCCTCTTCCCAGAAGTCACACTGCCCCAGTCAGTCCTTGTAACTACAGCACACCTTTGCTCACTGTGCCCTGCACCCACCCCACCAGTATTAACTCCTTGAATCCTCAAACCCACCTTAATTTTGTGATCCTCACTTTACAGATGAAGACACCTGGGCTCAGAGGGGTTAAGAAACGTGTTGGGGGTCTCACATCTGGGAAATGGAAGAGCTGATTCTAAACCTGGTCTATCACCCTGGGCTTCACCACTCGGATTTCATGTTGATTTGTCCTGGCCCTCCTGCTAGGCTGAGTTCCTCGAATTCAGTGAGCACAGGAATGGGACACAGTAGAACTAAACATTTAGCAACTAACAGAGTAGTCCTTCAGACAGAACTCTACTCTGATAGCACATTCCTTCCCATCACAAACCCAGCCTGTACAACTGAAGAAACCCCACTGGGCATAGACTGACCCTGGGTGTACAACAAAGACTTCATGATAAAAGCAGAGACCACAGTGTCCCCCAGACCCAAACCAAACTTTGTGAATAATTCTCTTCTTTCTTCTTCTATCCAGAATCTGAGGTCCCATGGAGACTTATCTTGTCTAATTCTTGAATGGCATGAGTTTCATCTCAACTTCACTAGTTATTTATTCATTAAAAAACATTTAATGAGCACCTACTATGTGTGTGGTCACTGTACTAGGGGCTGCAACATAATGATGAGCAAAGAGAGATACAGCCCTTGCTCTCATGGAATAGAGCCAAGCAATCAGAGCGCCCCACAGATCCATTATAATAAGTGCTGTGATGGAGAGGCACGGGGTGCTCTGAGAGTGTTCACGAGAGGGACTTGACCTGTCTGGGAGGTAAGGGAAAGCCTTCCTCAAGGGGCTGATAATTGAGCAGAAATCTGAACCAGAGTAAATGTTATCTAAAATACAGAGAAGGGGGCTTCCCTGGTGGCGCAGTGGTTGAGAATCCTCCTGCCAATGCAGGGGACACAGGTTTGAGCCCTTATCCGGGAAGATCCCACATGCCGTGGAGCAACTAAGCCCGTGTGCCACAACTACTGAGCCTGTACTCTAGAGCCCGTGCGCCGCAACAAGAGAAGCCATGGCAATGAGAAGCCCGCACACTGCAATGAAGAGTAGCCACCGTTTGTCGCAACTAGAGAAAGCCCACCTCCAGCAACAAAGACCCAACACAGCTGAAAAAAAAATAAAATAAATTTATAAAATAATAATAATAATAAAATAAAATACAGGGAAAGGGTGTGGAATGTAGAGCAAACAGCACGTGAGAAAGCCTTGCCATGACTGTCGCAGAGACAGACACAGGCAGAGGGAAGACAGGTGGGAGGTGTGGAAGGCTGGATTGGGGTCAGGCAAGCATGGCCTTGTGGACATGTTAAGGATTTGGGTTCTTATCTTAAAATCAATTGGAAAGGCCTGAAGGCTTTTAGGCACAGTGTAACGTAATACGATTTATGTTTTGGAAAGCTTACGACATGGGAAACAGACTGGGGCCAAGCACAGTAATCTCAGCCAGAAAGATGACATGGGCTAAGGTGCTGCTGGTGGGGTGTAAACGGGCTGAGCAATGTGGGATATTCAAGAGATACAATTGCAGTGATTAATGATAGAGTGGATAGGAGAGGGTGGGAGAAAGACATGGCAAGGAAGACACCTGGGTTTTTGAAGGTTGGTAGATGGGGCCACCATCCGTGGAGAAGGAAATCTCAGAAGACAAGCTTCTGAGGGGAGATACTGAGTTCAGACTTTAGCAGGCTGAGTTTGAGGAGCCTCTGACACATCCACATGGAAATGTCGGGAAGGCAGTCGGGTGTGTGGGTTTGAGATTCAGAGGTTAGGTTTAGGCATTTCAAAATGCCCATAGGAGGTAACTGAAGACATGGGCACTGAGGATATTCACAAGAAGAAATTAAAGAATGAGAACAGAAAAGAAATTGGACTAAGCCCGAGTTTCCTCAAATATTTAATGGCCAAGATAAACCTGTAAAAACAAGACAGACATAATGGTCAGAGTGGTAGGAAAAAAACCAGGACAAGGAAGGGAAGGTTTTAAGGATGATTTCACATGGAGGTCATTGGGGCCCTCACCTGCGCTTTGCAGGGGAGTGATGCCAAAAGCAATAGAAATGGAATCTGCTGTCATCCGTGATTTCCATGGATATGAATGACAGAAGCCCCATGTTGCACTCCCCGCCAAACACTAATAACCTTGGTCTTGATATTTGAGTCCAAGCCAAGTCGTTTGAAAGAAAGCTGATTTCATCCAACCTATTTCTCGCATTCCAATCCAGCAGAAGAGAAGACAGAAGAATTTGAATTTGTTGATAATCTATTAACTAAGGGTCAAGACAAGAAAGGGAGTAATTATCTGCAGCTGAAATCAAATCTCTCTCAACCAAAGACAGTGAATTCCCAGGTGGATGCAATGTGCACACCTAATGAAGAGTCCATCTGTTACAAGATGAATTGTGGCAAAGCTCTGAGAGCATTGCAACAGCCTATGACAAGACCACTTTGTCCCTTCAAGCATGTTGTAAAGACTCAGGAAAGTCTTCATTTTGCACCTGACATTAAAGCACCATTGAAGGATTCTGAATACAATCTCAAAGCCAGGCAATTCTGAGGGTGACAGCAGTCATGAACTCATCCCGTTACTCCTAGAGGGACAGAAGAAAAAAGAACAAAGGTCTCTTTAAAGAACAGAAAAGCCCAGGAATGAAAGAGGAGGGATGTAACTGCCCATGGAATCATAGCTTTAAATAGCACATAGTGTGCCTGGCTTCCTGGGAGGGAGTAGCAGCTGTGAGAGCATCTGGGCTCAAACATGTCATGTGGATCCAAGGCGTGAGCTCCTCCTTCCAAAACTATGCGTGCAGACAATACCACTCTCCTGGGGAGGGTAGGGGGCTCCCTGTCAGCTATGCTCCCTTCCCAGGGTGTTCTGAGGTCCCACAGTTCACACCCAGTTCACACGACGATCTGGATAGGTAGTGAGTTCATCACCAATCATGGAAGAAGGACGGAGGTCCCAAGGAGGTGGTGGGAGGGAGAGGAGCAGGTCCATGGCTGCTCCATCTTGAAGAATGATGCAATGGCTGCCACTTATTAAGGGTCTACTGTGGGCCAGAGACCACGCAAAGCACTTTACACAGGTCTTCTCTAATTTTCACAAATACTCTGAAAATTAGGCAACATTTACCTCCATTTTACAGATCAGGAAACTGAGTCCAGGAAAGATTAAGTGATTGTCCATGTCTGGCTCCAAAGTCCATCCTCCTTGAACTGCAACCCAGATTCATACCTGGTTGTGTGTAACATCAGGAGGAGGCATTAGAAAGCAAACCCAGTGGGAAGGATGTCCATTTTTGCATGTTAATCCCGTATCTGTTGTCCCTTTTGGGATATTGTCTTCCCCCACTGGGTTAAGTCATGCTGGAATGGAAATCTCGGCACCTGCCCTCCACCATGGAAGCTGTAGGAATTCCCAGAAGCTCCTCCTCCACTCCCCAAAGACCAGGGTTTGGCTCCTGACCTACCCTTGGCCAACCAGCATCTCTCTCCTGGGATGTTGCCTCCTGAGTTGAGGACCAAGAGCGGAGTCAATCACAGAGTTGGTTCGCTCCGGCAGCAGAACCCGGGAGAGACCGCTCAGCACTTCCTTCCTGCTCCAAGCCCGGTTCCTCAGCCACTCCTCATCCAGTAAGTTCTCTACTGCTTACACTCAGTTTCTATTGCTTAGAGTTGAAGAACCCTAACTGAAAAAGCTTTGTATGTAAAAGAGTTCTGATATTTTATAAAACAAGAAAGAGAAGTGTGGGAAAACATTTCATAGAATATATTAAGGAAGTAGAGGGCATATGGACCCTTGGTGAGAGGGTGGACCCAGTATGCTGTGACCAGTAGAATCCTGCAGAAGCGACACTGGGCCAGTTCTGGGCACTGCCCTTAACTGACCTGGAATCTTCCATTTTTTGTCTTTTGGAACACTTACTCATGACACATTCCCTCTTGAGATCCAGCCACCACGCTATGAAAAACCAATTCACATGAAGAGGCGATGTGAAGTAATCCAGGCAACAGCTCCATCGGCGCTCTCAACTCCCAGGCACAGGGGTGCACTGTCCTGGATGTCCAGCCCAGGTGAGCCTTCAGATGACTGCAACGTCAGCCTCCATCTGACTACAACCACATGAGAAACGCTAAGTGAGCTTCTCACTTAACCCTAAGTGAGCCTGGTCAACATAAATAAGTGCAAGCAGTAATAATAAATGGTTGTTTCAAGCCACTAAGTTCTTGGGTGCTTTGTTGCACAGCCATGGATAACGGCAACAGAAAGCTTAGAGTAAGGATTGCTGGATGGAAGGAAAGGTGCTGTGCGATTTTGATAGATACTGTCAAATCTACTCCCTGAAGTCTGTACCAATTCACATATCCACCAAGGGTAGATGAAAATAAAGATGGGATTCTTCAGCCAAGCTCCTTACATTTTTCATTGTTGTAAGAAATAAAGGGCACTCATGTATCACCTACTAGCACTCATTATTTCAAAACTCTTGTCAAGAAAAAAGAAGGGGAGAAAAGATATTTGAAAAGAAGGGTAGGCTGTTCTGAATTCCTTTTAATACCTACAATGTATTTTTGGTCCATCATTCAATTTACTTTTGGTCCTGACAGTATCATGCTATGACCTGTGACTAGGGTAACTAAGCAGTGGCTTCTAATCAAATTTCATTTGCTATAACAGAAGCTAACTGAGACACTAGTCTGTGCAAAGCACTGAGGGGCCATAGAGATGGCTGAGATAGGGATGGAGCCCAGTCTATAGCACCTCAGGAAATAAATCAGACCTGCTTCTTACTTTCTGCAAAATTAGAGAAGGCCAACTTTGCCTCAGCACCTTGATCCTAAAGCGGGGCCATTCCTACATGTGGGTTTCTTTACTTACCAGCCTTGGTCTACTGACTCCATGCCTGTTAGCTTCAATTCCTAGCTCCTTTAGAAATCTGTAGGAAACAGGGTTTTCCCCCTTCCTTTTCTACATCTCAATACACATCCAAGATGGTTTCATTACCATTGTGTGTGTGCGTGTGTGTGATTTCTAGATGCTGAGATTCCTAGATCTCTGAAAGAAATCTGACTGGAGCAAGTCAGAAGAGAAGTCCATTTCACACATAATAATTAGATAATGTTGTAGGACCTGGACTACCACAAAGACTCTCCTTGACCAAACTTGAGACAGGCTCCTCTGAGCCCTCTTTTCCACAAGGCCTTGACCTGGGCCCTTATCCTGTCTTTGGCCTCCCCATACAAGTCTAAGCAAAGAATCCTGCTAAGTCATCATCTACCCTTGATATCTGATCAAATTCTTCATCCCCCACCTTTGTTGTCTAAGTCCTTGGCTCCCTTTTATCAAGAATTTTGCTAGGTCAGTTTAGCAAGTCTGCCTACGCTTGGTGTCTCCTCTTAGCAATTTCCCATCCACTGGCCCCTTCACCCTCCTCCTTGGCTATAAATCCCCACTTGACGTTGCTGTAATCAGAGTTGAGCCTAATCTCTCTCCCTATTACAATACTCCTGTTGCAACAGTCTTGAGCAAAATCTTCCTTACTCTTCTAACAGGTGTCAGAATAATTTTTTCTTAGCTACAATTTAAGAGTGTGGAAGGCCCTGCTCCCCTGTTTACCTGGCAAAATTTCATTCATCCTTCAATTTCAACATCACCTTATTTTCCATCTTTCCCTGAGGACCCCATGCCTCTCTCAACAGAAGGAAAGGCTCTCATTTTAGCACTTGTCATATGGCATTATGATTGTGTCTTCACAGGTCTCTCTCCTCTGCTGTGAGTGCCTAGAGGGAAGGCTGTGTCTCTGTGGCTTTGTGTCCCTAGTGCCCAGCACAGGCTCGGCCCAGAGAGGAAGCTCATGTCAAGACTGTTAACTGGACTGCTTCAGTGTCCTTAGGCTTGCTATGAACTGAATATTTGTGTGCTCCCTCCTGCCCCAAATTCATATATTGCAACCCAATCCCCAATGTGATGGCATCTGGATGTGGGGCCTTGAGGAGCTAATCAGGTCATGAGGGTGGAGCCCTTATGAATGGGATTCATGCCCTTACAAGAAGAGACATGAGAGAGATGACCTCTCTCTGCCATGTGAGGACACAGCAAGAAGGCAGCCGTCTGCAAGCCAGGAAGAGAGTCCTCACCAGGAATCAAGTTGGCCAGCAACTTGATCTTGGTCTTCCCAGACTTCAGAACTGTGAGGAATAAATTTCTGTTGTTTAAGTCATGTGGTGTTTCTGTTATAGCAGCCCAGACTGACTAAGACAGGCTCAAAACACAGGGAGCCCTTTCTGGGCTAGGGGAGTCAGGCAGGCTTCATGGAGGATGGGGAGGGCTCAAGAAAGGAGAGGGAAGCAGGGATGACACCACTGAAGTGGAGGCAGCATGAACAAATGGGAACAATGAAATAGACATCATGTGGGGAGATAGCTCATCATGCACCGTTTGGTATCTAAAAACAGCAACCCACTCAAGATTTGAGCAATTTACTACATATAAATTATAACTTAATCAAAAGTAGACTTATAAGATTATTTCCTGATACTCAAGTTAAACAAACATGCCTGGTTGTCAAGACGAATAGGAACAAGGGGCTGGAATACTAGCAAGATCGTGCTCAAATGGCATCTTTTCTGTTGCTCACTCCATGCCTGAATTCTCTTGGACCACCTTCATTTATTGCACTGGCACATGGTCCAGCCTGGAAACCCCAGCTCACCCCACAGCCCCCCAAGTCCAAAAGACCTTCCAGTCTAGCTCTGCAACTAACTAGAGCCTCTTTGAGACTCCCCAGATTCATTCCAGATCCAGTCAGCTGAGGTGTGGGCAAGAGGGCACCTAGGGCTGCAGGGATCTGCTCCAGGGTGATGAAAGATTTCAGAGAAGGAGACCCAGGAACTCCACAGGTGTGTCAACTACAGGGCATCCTAACAAAATCAGCTGGACCAGAAAAGAGGGTTTATGTGGAAAGAATCGATGGAATTGGATCACTGAGGTTGACCAGCTGAAGGCCCAGCAGCATTATGTACAGTATATTTTAGGCAAGAGAGAACCTGTGCTGTAGAAATGCTTTAAATGCTGCAGCTGGAGGAATCAGGCTCCCTGACTTCAGACTATACTACAAAGCTACAGTAATCAAGACAGTATGGTACTGGCACAAAAACAGAAATATAGATCAATGGAACAGGTTAGAAAGCCCAGAGATAAACCTATGCACATATGGTCACCGTATCTTTGATAAAGGAGGCAAGATTATACAATGGAGAAAAGACAGCCTCTTCAATAAGTGGTGCTGGGAAAACTGGATAGCTACATGTAAAAGAATGAAATTAGAACACTTCCTAACACCTAACACCATACACAAAAATAAACTCAAAATGGATTAAAGACCTAAATGTAAGGCCAGACACTATAAAATGCTTAGAGGAAAACATAGGCAGAACACTCTATGACATAAATCACAGCAAGATCCTTTTTGACCCACCTCCTAGAGAAATGGAAAGAAAAACAAAAATAAACAAATGGGACCTAATGAAACTTCAAAGCTTTTGCACAGCAAAGGAAACCATAAACAAGATGAAAAGACAACCCTTAGAATGGGAGAAGATATTTGCAAACAAAGCAACTGACAAAGGATTAATCTCCAAAATATACAAGCAGCTCATGCAGCTCAGTATCAAAAAAACAAACAACCCAATCCAAAAATGGGCAGAAGACCTAAATAGACATTTCTCCAAAGAAGATATACAGATTGCCAACAAACACATGAAAAGATGCTCAACATCACTAATCATTAGAGAAATGCAAATCAAAACTACAATGAGGTATCACCTCACACCAAACAAACACATGAAAAGATGCTCAACATCACTAATCATTAGAGAAATGCAAATCAAAACTACAGTGAGGTATCACCTCACACCAGTCAGAATGGTCATCATCAAAAAATCTACAAACAATAAATACTGGAGAGGGTGTGGAGAAAAGGGAACCCTCTTGCACTGTTGGTGGGAATGTAAATTGATACAGCCACTATGGAGAACAATATGGAGGTTCCTTAAAAAACTAATAATAGGACTACCCTATGACCCAGCAATCCCACTACTGGGCATATACCCTGAGAAAACCATAATTCAAGAAGAGTCATGTACCACAGTGTTCATTGCAGCACTATTTACAATAGCCAGGACATGCAAGCAACCTAAGTGTCCATCGACAGGTGGATGGATAAAGAAGATGTGACACATATATATGATGGAATATTACTCAGCCATAAAAAGAAATGAAATTGAGTTATTTGTAGTGAAGTGGATGGACCTAGAGTCTGTCATACAGAATAAAGTAAGTCAGAAAGAGAAAAACAAATACCGTATGTTAAGACATATATATGGAATCTAAAAAAAAATGGTTCTGATGAACCTAGGGGCAGGACAGGAATAAAGACGCAGACATACAGAATGGACTTGAGGACACGGGGAGGGGAAGAGTAAGCTGGGACGAAGTGAGAGAGTAACATTGACATATATACACTACCAAATGTAAAATAGATAGCTAGTGGGAAGCAGCTGCATAGCACAGGGAG
>JANTQK010011264.1:2633-19177 GCA_029224305.1 Caperea marginata | reverse complement strand
TTATATTTTATAATATTATTATATTATAAAAATATTGTTTTAGCATAATAATATATTATAATTTTTTCCATCATGTTTTTTTTCATTTTTGAATTGTATTTTATTTTTTATACAGCAGGTCCTTATTAGTCATCAATTTTTTATTTATTTATTTATTTATTTATTTATTTATGGCTGTGTTGCGTCTTCGTTTCTGTGCGAGGGCTTTCTCTAGTTGAGGCAAGTGGGGGCCACTCTTCATCGTGGTGCATGGGCCTCTCACTATCGCGGCCTCTCTTGTTGCGGAGCACAGGCTCCAGATGCACAGGCTCAGTAATTTTGGCTCACAGGCCCAGTTGCTCCGCAGCATGTGGGATCTTCCCAGACCAGGGCTCGAACCCGTGTCCCCTGCATTGGCAGGCAGATTCTCAACCATTGTGCCACCAGGGAAGCCAGTCATCAATTTTATACACATTAGTGTATACATGTCAATCCCAATTGAGCAATTCATCACACCACCACCACCACCCCCCAACTGTTTTCCCCACTTGGTGTCCATACATTTGTTCTCTACATCTGTGTTTCAATTTCTGCCATGCAAACCGGTTCATCTGTACCATTTTTCTAGGTTCCACATACATGCGTTAATATACGATATTTGTTTTTCTCTTTCTGACTTACTTCACTCTGTATGACAGTCTCTAGATCTATCCACGTTTCTACAAATGACCCAATTTCGTTCCTTTTTATGGCTGAGTAATATTCCATTATATATATATATACCACATCATCTTTATCCATTCGTCTGTCTATGGGCATTTAGGTTGCTTCCATGACCTGGCTATTGTAAATAGTGCTGCAATGAACATTGGGGTGCATGTGTCTTTTTGAATCACGGTTTTCTCAGGTTATATGCCCAGTAGTGGGATTGCTGGGTCATATGGTAGCTCTACTTTTAGTTTTTTAAGGAACCTCCATACTGTTCTCCATAGTGGCTGTATCAATTTACATTTCCACCAACAGTGCAAGAGGGTTCCCTTTTCTCCACACCCTCATCAGCATTTGTTTGTAGATTTTCTGATGATGCCCATTCTAACTGGTGTGAGGTGATACCTCATTGTAGTTTTGATTTGCATTTCTCTAATAATTAGTGATGTTGAGCAGCTTTTCATGTGCTTCTTGGCCATCTGTATGTCTTCTTTGGAGAAATGTCTATTTAGGTCTTCTGCTCATTTTTGGATTGGGTTGTTTGTTTTTTTAATATTGAGCTGCATGAGCTGTTTATATATATTGGAGATTAATCCTTTGCAATCGTTTGCAAATATTTTCTCCCATTCTGAGGGTTGTCTTTTCATCTTGTTTATGGTTTCCTTTGCTGTGCAAAAGCTTTTAAGTTTCTTTAGGTCCCATTTGTTTATATTTGTTTTTATTTCCATTACTCTAGGAGGTGGATCTAAAAAGATTTTGTGGCAATTTATTATTTATTAATAATAATATATTATAATTTTTTCCATCATGTTATGTTATAATATTATTCCATTATATTATATTAAAATATTATTCCATTATATTATATTATAATATTATAATAATGTAATAATAGTATTATTATATTATTATATTATATATAGTATATTATATATTGCATATGATTGTATATGATATATAAATATATATGATATATAAAATGTATGATATATAAATATATAGTATATGATATATTAGAATATATTATATATTATATAATGCTACAATTATGTATATTATATATAATTATACATATATAAATATAAAATTTATATAATATTATATTATATATTATATAATATATTATATTCTCTTAAAAATAATATATTGTATGCTATAATATATAATATATTATATCATGTATAATAAAATATATAATATGTATAGTGTATATTATTATATATTATATATTTTTAAATGATATAATATATTATATCATATTATATTTAATATATTGTATATTATATTATTTATATATTTTTTATATAATATATATTATATATTTGTATATATAATATATATTATATATGTGCAATATAAAATTATATATATTTAAAATACATATAGTATAAAGATACCTATAATATAATATAAAATATATATATTATAATATATAATATATATATTATATAGGTTATATATTATATTTAATATATATTAATAAATATATATTCATATATAATATATAATTATATATACTAAGTATATATATAATACTAAATATATATATAAAACTAAATCACTCTGCTGTACAATAGAAATTAACACAATATTGTAAATCAACTATACTTTAATAAAATAAATTTTAAAAAGAAAAGAAAAAGAAAAGAAGTGGTCCAAAACACCCTGACTTGACACTGCTCTTATCTCAACCCACAGCACAAAAATTCCCCCTTTCCCTGTTTGTCTGCTCCACTCAACTGAACTCCTGGAAGGTAAAGACGACATCTGGGTTAACATTTTATCCCTAGCATTGGCTCAGTGCCAATGTATACAACGTATACTCAGTGTATAGTTGCCTAATTAATTGAATTCAGTAAAACCATGAATTTTACTAATGAGGAATCTGAGGTCAAGGGCCTGAGTGGTCATTCAGCAAACTGATGGAGTTAGAAAAAAGCCCAACACTTTGGCCCCCTCAGCCACACTCATGCGCCCACTAGCAGAGCACCCTGGCTTCAGCTGCACCAGTGTGCCTAACAACTACTTAGAAACTACCCATTAGAAACCAGTGTGTTTGGCTCAGATTCTTATGTTTATATACTAGATGAAGCCTGGTAATTGTGTTAATTGAATTCTCAAAAAAATTATTTTTGGCAAATATGATCTGTCAGTCTCTAAGAGAAAATAGATTTAAAATCCTGTTTATAATTATGAATTTGTCTATTTCTCCTTGTAGTTCCACCTGTTTTTGACTAGTGTATGTTGATGGTCTGTGGTTGATTCCACATAACATCATAACTAGTATATTTTCTTGGAGAATTATTCCTTTTATCATTATGAAATTCTTTTATCTCTTAAAAAATACTATTTTATTATTTTCCTGATATATATTTTTAAATATATGTTTTTCTCACCTTTGTGCATTGTTTGAAAATAGCATTAATCTTTTTCATCTTAGGCATATTTTTAATTTTTTATAGGTGGAGATTAGAAAAATATTTTAGGGCACCAAAATTTCAGGGAACCAAGAGACAGTAGCCAGTCAAAGGGTATTTCTGTTTTTCCTTTTAGTCTCTACCTATCTTGAACAATGCTAGAGATTCCTCAAAAAGTTATACATAGAATTACCATATGACATAGCCTTTCCACTCTTAGGTATATAACCAAGAGAAATGAAAATATGTGTCCACACAGAAACTTGTACACAAATGGTAATGGCAGCATTATTCATAATAGCCAAAAGGTGGAAACAACCCAAATGCTCATCAATGAATACATGCATAAACAAATTGTGGTATATACATATAATGGAATATAATTAGTCATAAAAAGTAAGGAAGTGCTGATACATGCTAGAACTTGGATGAACCTTGAAAACATTATGCTAAGCAAGAAACCAGACACAAAAAGTCACATAGTGAATGATTCCTTTAATGTGATATATCCAGAATAGGCAAATCCACGGAGATATGCAGCATATTAGTGGTTACCAGGGGATTAAGAGAGGAGACAATGATTACTTAATGGTATGGGTGTTTGGGGGGAGAAAAAGTATTGAGACTAGAGAGAAGTGGCAGTTACACAACATTGTAAATACACTAAATGCCACTGACTTGTACACTTTATAATGGTGAATTCTGTGATAGGTGAATTTTACCTCAATAAAAAATAAATACATAAAACAATACAAGATATTGCCTTCTGCTTGTGAGATGAATTACTTTTTGCAAACTTGTGAACAGTTCTGATCTCGTTTACTTACCTTGGCAATGAAACAGGTTCATCTGCAATTTACAGCCAAACTTGTGGCATGAACAAGTGTCTGCTTCAAAGAGGGAAAGTGTCCTTTTTTTTATAACCTCTCCTGGAGCAAAAGTTAGGGGCCGTGGTAACATTCAGTTGCAATTCTAGCACGTGAGTTACATGGAGGAGCAGTCCTGATGAGCGGGCTTCTCTTCAACAGCTGCATTAAATAATGAAAAAGAATAATTTCTGGATAAAGAAAGACTTCTCTTAGAAATCTGGCAAAACTTACTCTGTTCTTGTCATATTTTGCAACATACATTGTTTATCTTTTGAAAGAAGGGACCAAACACATCTTATTGGGTAAAATATTTCATGGCTGATTTTTCTGGACTCAGTGATCTTCATTTTCTCCCGGGTGACTTTAGACACACAAATCACTGCCCTGTCCCAAGTGTTGCTCCTGCCCAAAGAAACACTGCCTAGACCTCTGAAGAGTAGAAGCTGGAGATATTTGCAAGGGTTTCCTGGCATATTAGTTAGCTGTTGCTGCATCCCAAAGCACTCCAAATGTCAGTGGCTTAAAATAACACCAAGTTATTCAGCTCACAATTCTGTGGGTCAGCAGTTTGGGCTCAGTGGACAGTCATTCTATGCTCCTGTTCATGCATTTGTAGTCAGCTGCTGGATATGCCGTCAGTTGGCTGGTCCTAAGTGGCCTCACTTTCATGTCTGACAGGCGGCTGGCTCTTGGCTGGGGCACCTTGGTCCTTCTCCATGTGATCTCTCATCTTCACCAGGCTAGCCCAGGCTTGTTCACATGGTAGCAGTGTTCGGAACTCACACAGTGTCACTTCTGTCACATCCTTTTGGTCAAAGAAAGTCATGAGGCTGGCGCACATTCAAGGGTGGGGAGGAAATAGATACTGCTTCTGGGTGGGAGATGAATTGTGACCATTTTTGCAATCTGTTATAACTGAAGTCACTATTCCTGCCCTAGTAACCCATTACTCCCCATACCAGTTTCCCCTGGACCCCCTCCTGGCTTTGACAGCCTCCAGGCATGAGGCCCCCTTAGTCACTGATCCTTTGTGATCACATACTTCCTTGTATCAGTCATGTTCTGGGTCCCTCTTCTGATTCCATATGTATTCAGTCTTGGAAAACCCTCACAGTTTCTGATCCTCTGAGCACTGTTGAGATGGCTGTGTTCACCTACAGCTAGTGTAACCAGATGACCTATCATCTCAATTGGGACCTCTGAGGATGAAATGGGGCACCTTGGATAATTGTGCTAGTTCAGCAAGCATAAACTGAGATGTCCTTACTTAAAGCCCCAGTGGTTAGAAGCACAGGCTCTTGGACCCACCTTGCTTGGGTTTGAATACCAGCTCTGACAATTATTTTCAACTTACTTAGACTCTTACTAACAGTTTCTTCATCTATTAAATGAAGTTTATAATAGTACTTACTTTACAGGGGTTTTTATGAGGTTTAAATGAGTTAATGTATATAAAATAATTAGCCATTATTATTATATTATTTCTAAGCTCTGCAGAGGATAAGGGGATTGTCTCTTTGATTTAATGTTATATGTGCATATGCTAAACTTATTTCAAAATCTTTGTATCTATAAGTTTTATTGGATATTTATAATTTCATTGATTAAAGGTTCCATAGTTTACTTAAACATTCTTCTACTATTAAATATTCAATTTACTTCCAGCTTTTTCCTATTATAAATGATAAAACAACAAACTCCATTGTGGATAAATATTTTTATGATAAATTATTTTCTTATATTAGTTCTAGAAGTAAAAATGTTATATTAAAGAGTATGAATATTTTAAAGATCTTGGCATATATTGCCATACTGTTTTCCCAAAGGATTATGTTAATTAACACTTTCATGGGCAATATCAGGAAATACTAACTTTAATACAACCTCACTAGCATTGAGTATTATCAGTGAAAAATAAATTTTCCCTATTTGTTGTACACTTTTTTAAAACATAAGTGTAACAAACTTGTTTTCTGACTTCCCAGCCACCCCACTCTCCAAATCAAAAGCAAAAAATTAGAAGCAAGGTGAAGAATATTGAAAAAGATACTTGGACATGTTTTCTGATAGCTTGAGGGTGAGAGGAAAGACAAAAATATAGGAATACAAGAAAAAAATCCTAGACATCTGGGATTATTTAACAAATGTGTCTTCAATCATCAATAGTCCATGATATCATTGTTTGTTGTAGGATATAACAATTAATGTTCATTATAATAACACTAGATGATCAAGAAAAATGTACTGAACAAAACTTGTTTTAGAGTGATTTCCATTAAAGGTAAAAAGAAAACTTTTGTGCTGAAAGGGGACATCTATTGCTTGGCTTTATTTTATTTTTAGGCCTTGAGTTACTGTGAAGAGTTGTATGGCTTTGCTAAAGGGGAAGTGAGAAAATAAGGAGGGTGTGAGCTCCATATTCAGGAATAAAAAAGGAGGATAAAAGGTCCTGGACCAGGACAGAAAGCTTTTTCAAAATCCCAGGACTTCTGCCATTTCCCCATATTGGTTATTATTTGTTATCCTCTTTCCATTCTCCTTGAAAACAAAAGGGCCTCTTTCTACATACCATCCTCCCAAGCAGCAAGGAAGTGGGATGAGGCAGCTTATTTCGCTCCACACTTCTTCAGACATGCTCAGAGAGAAGAGAAGGGTAGAGTGGCTGGCTATGTACCCAAGGAGAGAAACTATGTCCTATTTCCTTAGCTCTTCAGCAAAGAAAGAAAGAACTTGAACATCCATCTCACTCTGGAGAAAAGTCCAGGATCCTCTAAATTTATCAAGCATCAAAATCACCTGGTAGGCTTGTTAAAACACAGATGGTTATTGCCAGTCTGTGATTTACAGTAGGGCTGGATGGGGTTGAGAATTTATAGTCCTAACAAGTTCCCAGGTGATGCTGGTGATATAGGTCCAGGGACCAGACTTTGACAATCTCTGCAGGCACAGTCCCCAGTTCTGACTAATCATCAGAATCACCTGGGAGGTTAAAAATACAAATAAAAACAGATTCCCAGGAGGCTCATGCCAGAACCTACCAATGAGACTCTTCAGGGACTGGGACCATGTCTGTTTGTTTACTTGATAAAGCTCCCCATTAGATCTTGCTGGGCAGCAGGTGTGGTGTTCCACAGCTCCAGGATACCTAGCAGTATGCTAAGCTCTCAGTCAGGGTTTAATAAAGCCCTGTCTGATGGACTGATTTTGACTGAGAGAGCACTTTCAGCCATTAAATGTGAATCCTTTAGTATGCTAATTTGATTTGATTCATGATGATGATATCTTTGGAGAATATCTGTATAGGCCTCTTAGCCACATAAAAATGAGCACATCTGTAAAGGAAGTTCTCACAATTCTAATAGACAAATAAAAGTGCTGTGACACAGCCCTGTAAATCATCAGAATATTTCCATGGCAACAACATGACAACAGTTTTTTAAAGGCCCAAATGGAGCTATTGTGAGATTCTCTCAGGTTTATCCCTTAGGAATAGTTGTCTTTTATCAGAATATCCTAACACTGTAACCAAATTGGTAGCCCATACACTATTCAAAATTCAGTAGGTTAGATTTTTCCCAGGCACCACTACTTTCTTTCCCAATATTCTCTATAGACTGGTGTTTACAATATATTTTTCTTGGTAATCATCTAAATATTCAGCAGAAGTTGAAAGCAGAACAATGATTGCTCCCATTGTTTTAAAGTCTTTTATAAATAAGAAGCAGGGTTACCACATCAATGATCTTTTCCAACCATAAACTAGGGATTGGATAATGTGGCTCTAAACTGTGTAATTTCATCTTTTCTTTAATCCATTGGTTTTTTTAAAAATTTTACTGAAGTATAGTTGATTTACAATGTTGTGTTAATTTCTGCTGTTCAGCAAAGTGATTCAGTTATATATATATATAATGTATATATTCTTTTCCATTATGGTTTATCACAGGATATTGAACATAGTTCCCTGTTCTATACAATAGGACCTTGTTGTTTTCATCTTTTCTTCATTTATGTGATGCCTATCTTGGTTCTGGGTCAGATTTCTTGCTAATGAACTTCTAAATTTTGTCCAACCAACTTAGCTGAAGTAGACCATCAGGCTTTGGTTTGTTACAGATTGACACAAGTGTAGAAAAAGGCGGCTTGTGAGCTTAACTGAATTGTGGTTCATTGGGAGAAGTTGGTTACTGTATAATTTGTAGATTGAGTACTGAACTCATTTCTGAAATTAGATAATAGTGAGTTATTAGTGACACAAATGGAAAAACACTCCCCATATTCATTAATAATATGCAAAACAGAATTTTATCATTCTACATGTGATGACAAAGAACACAAAAGCAATGTGAAAATTACCTTAATTGGAAATATTGTAAAATTATTTTCAACATCATACGTTAAATTAAGGAATTGCTGAAATTAATAGGCAAAGCCAGGGTAGTAAGCCTGGGTTAGAATTTGTGCATATGCTTTACAAATTGCTTATTTTCTAGTACCGTCACAATACTTAATAGTGGTACATTTAATAGGAAGACAGTTCAAGTTGAAATACGTGACAGTCAAGTAGATGATTTCAGGGAAGACTACAGGTAGTTCAAAAACTTCTCAAAATAATATATCTTTTGTATCCGGAAAGCTAAAAATACATTCCCCAGTATCTAGTATTTTCCCCAGCACATAGTTGGCAGTGAGTAAGTATTTATGGAAGGAAGGGAGGGAGAAAGGAAGGAAAAAATACAGGAGAAAAGCTTTAAATCTATTTTCTCTTATCTCCTTGGCACTGATGGAGTCTGGATACTATGCCCAGCTGTGATTCTTATCCTCAAATTAGTTCATTTCACCTTCTAAATATCTTTTGCCAGGCAAATCCTCTTCCAAGAAGTCCAGATGCCAGCTGTTACTTGACACCTCCATCTCAGGCAGTGTAGCCAACAAGTTAAGAAGACAGACACTGGTGTGATATATAGATATATATAGATACACACACACACACACACACACACACACACAATGGAATCATTCAGCCATAAAAAAAAAAAGGAAATCCTGCCACTTGTGACAACGTGAAATAAGTCAGACAGAGAAAATAAATGTCACTTATATGTGGAATCTAAAAAACAAAATAAAAAAACAGAGGGTTTTTTTTGCCAGAGGGGGGAGTGGGGGGTGCGTGAAATGGGTGAAGGGGGTCAAAAGGTACAAACTTCCAGTTATAAAATAAATAAGTCCTGGGGATGTAATGTACAGCATGATGACTATAGTTAACAATATCGTATTGTATATTTGAATGTTACTAAGAGAGATCTTAAAATTCTCATCACAAGAAAAAATTCGTAACTATGTATGGTAATGGAAGTTAACTCGATTTATTGTGGTCATCACCCCACAATATATACATATAACTTTACATGTCCATTTTTTTTAAAAAGCAGCATTAAAAGAAAGAATACAGATGCTGAAGCCAGACAGCCTAGGTTCAAATGTCTGTACCCTACTGACTTTATAGCTATGTGGCCCCAGGCAAGTTACTTGACTACTTGGCACTTCATCTGTGCAATGGAGACAGTAATAACGTATTTATCTTAAGGTGTCTTGTAAGGACTAAACGAATTAAGACGTGTAGAGCATTTAGAATAGTGCTTACATGCCTGCGGTAGGCAGCTTCTGACATAGCTCCCAATGCTCCCCATCTCTTGGTATTCAACTCGTGTGGTGATTCCTTCCTGTTGAGTGGGCTGGACCTAATGACTTGCTTCTAGAAGCAAACAGAATATGGCCACATGATGAACTTCTGTGATTAAGTTACAAAAGACTGCCTTCTGTCTTGCTAGACTCTCTCTTCTGGCACACTCTCTGATGAAGTCAGCTCCCATCTTATGAGATGCTCTGTGGAGAGGCCCAGGCAGCAAGGAACTGAGGGAGGCCTGTAGCTAGGAGTTTGTGAGGAAATAAAGCCTCAGTCCAACAACATGCAAGGTAAAGAACCCTGCCGGCAAACACCAGAGCCCTGGGAAGAGGATCCTTCCCAGTTGAGTCCTGAGACACCTGTAGCTGTGTGAGAGTCCCAGAGCCAGAAGGCCCAGCTAAGCCACACCAGATTCCTGACCCGCAGATACCGTGAGAAAATAAATATTGTTTTAAGCCCTATATTTGGGGGTCATTTTTTATGCAGCAGTAGATAACTAATACAATACTCAAGCACTCTGTAAAGGTAAGCTAATAATAGACGTTTCAAATTTTATATCTCCTCCCCCAGTATGCACTCGTCAGTAAATGGGACTACCATTCATCCACATCAGTCAAACCAAAAGCCTTCCCCAAAATTATCCTTGATTCTTCTTTTTCTCAAGTCCTCCTCCCCTAAAATAAACTAGCTTCATAAATATCTGAGCAAGAGTATTTCAGGAATAGAAAGTTAAAGGGTCTTAAGGCAAAAATCAGCTTGTGTTATTTTAAAACAAGGGAGTGGGGAGATGAGAAAACCTGTGTGGTTAGAGCTGCCAGCATTGGAGAGAATGATATAAAACAATAAAACAGAATTAGAGAGGAAAGCAAGGGGCCACATCACCTAGGGCATTGAAGGCCATAAAGGAGCTTGGGTTTTTACTTCAAGTGTAATACGAAGCAAACAGAGGACATTAAGCAGAGCTATGACATAGTCTCACCATTTTAGTCCTAGTCTTAGTCCTAGTAAAACCCTTTGGCTGCTCTGTGGAATAATGATTTAAGACAGGAGTAAAGCAGAAAGACAAATTAGGGAAATGCTCTTGGTGTTCTAGGTGAGGGATACAAAACTTTAGACTATGTTGTGAAAGCACTGCTGATGAAGAGAAGTGGATGGACAGTAATGTATTTTGGAGGTAGGGCCAATAGAATTTACTGAACAGTTGGATGAAGAAAAGAGAGGCACTGAGGATGGCTCATAGGTGTTTAGCTTGAGCCACAGGGGAAGATGTGGCAGGAAAATGTCTAAAGTTAGAAATCAAGATTTCTCCTTTGAACACGTAAGCCTGAGATGTCACCCTGCAATGGAGGCCACCGGGTGCTGGGGCTGAATTGCTCCTGGATCTGGTTGAGAAAGGCCTCTGGTAAAGAGAAGTATTTTTAAAAAACACACACAAATAACAAAAAACAAGAATTGGAGGACTTCCCCGGTGGTGCAGTGGTTAAGAATCCTTCTGCCAATGCAGGGCACATGGGTTTGATCCTTGGTCTGGGAAGATCCCACATGCCGTGGAGCAACTAAGCCTGTGCGCCACAACTACTGAGCCTGCGCTCTGGAGCCCGTGAGCCACAACTACTGAGCCCGCGTGCCACAACTACTGAAGCCCGCATGCCTAGAACCTGTGCTCCGCAACAAGAGAAGCCATGGTAATGAGAAGCCCACGCATCGCAATGAAGAGTAGCCCCCACTCGCCACAACTAGAGAAAGCCCGCGCGCAGCAATGAAGGCCCAATGCAGCCAAAAGAGACAGAGAGAGAGAGAGAGAGGGAGAGAGGGAGGGAGGAAGGAAGGAAGAAAGAATTGGAGCCTAACATTTAAAACAAAAAGTGGAATTTCGAGCCCTGCTGAGCCAATGTGGTGTGACTCTGGGCTGGACGGTGGGGCTGGGGGCTGGGAGGCGGTCCTGTCATTCTCTGTTTACAGCCAACGTGCTCTCAGCTGCTTCCATCCTGCTGATGGCAGTTGTGCTCGCCACCTGGCTTCTATTATTTCAGGACCCTATTGTCCGCATTACAATCAGTGAGCCCATTTCTGTAACAGCATCTCCTACCAGCAGCCCAGAGCTTCTCCCCAAGGACCTGCTTTATTTCTAAGGTAAACAGGAGTGTCCTCTAGGTTCCCACAGAACGTAATGGCTGGTGGGTTTTCTGGCCTATGTAGTATATTCAGTCTAGCATGCCCACGTCTCTGGACATTTTGATTTCTTCTTTCACTATTTGCCATAGCAGTGCTTCCAGTTCTACCTTATTTAATGTAAGCTAATACATGCTTTTTCCCGAGCATCTAAGAGGCGAACTTGCAGTGTATTAGCGCCATCTCCTGGCGTCCTTGCCAAGGTGTAGGCCCTGTACCACGAGAGAACACTCACACAAAACAACCTCCGTTTTCCAATGTTATATATGCTCCTTGATTCAGCACCCTCAGAATCCAGCCCCACACATACACTCCCAATTTCTGAGGGTACACAATGACCAGGTCCTACAACCACTTCACTTCAGAGTATAGTCCTTTTTTCCCTTTGCAGGCCCAGCAGTTCTCTGGCCGAGTTATGTTGGAACTTGACCCCAGTTATGGGTCTGATGGCCACAAGAGGAGACAGAGATACATCCTGAGCAGGGCACAAGTTTTCTTGCATCATCTGCAAATAAACAAGAAGCACTAACCTTTAACAGGGAGGAGTGTATCACTTCTGCAGGTCTAGAGGGTCCAAAGTAATCATGGAATTTTTAGTGTACAACCTAGATGTCCCCACCCAACACCTCAGACTCTCACTCCTTCCAAATCAGGGCCCTGACCTAGAAATAGCAGACCAGCTTGAGCTGAGAGTTCAACATTCTCTGGAATCCTGTTACTCTTAAAGATGTCTTCAGTTTACTGCTCCCAGGCTGCAGGAGATGGGAATCAATTTATGTACAGCCAAGGAAGTACTCTGGCTTCACATTTCACAATATATTGGTGAGTAATCATCCTCAGCCTTTCATTGCCTCTCTCCAAAGCATCCATGACCATCTAATTGCAAACAACAGTCATCTAATTCCAAAATACTTATATTTACTTAATTCCCCCTGAAACTCTCAAACCCCTGAGATGTTGCACCTGCTGGAGCATTTCTTCCCATCAGTATCCCATCTCAGTTTACCACTTGTAAAAGTTTTAGCAATAGCACTGGAACTGCATGCCTGGGGCTATTAATGCTCCCACTACTACCAGCAATAGGGTCTTTATCACAGCCGGCCAGGGCCAGCAACAAAATCCCATTTTAGGACCACAACGAGGACCAGCTGTCATTGGTTGGGTTTCCCAGGAAACAGACTGAGACACTGAGGTTTCTGTGCAGACGTTACTGGAGAGCCCTGGCAGACATAGCACCTGTGAGTGGTGAGGGAAGAAAGACTGGGCAGAGAAGAAATGTTGAACTGCAATGAGGCTGCAGCCGAGGTCTCAGCAGATTCGCATGGGGAGTTCTGAAGCTGGGATGGCCCTTCTGTGATATCCCAAATTGAGGCAAAGTCGACAAGTCTTTGTCTCCCACATGAAGAAGTCATTAGATGTGCACTGTCCCCAGGGAGGAAGCATAACCTTGGGCAAAGTGTCTTTCTTCGGTTGAGGGCAGGTCCTAGCTGGGAAGCATCAGCCAACAACTCCTCCAGCAAGTGGAAGAATAAGAAGTTCTCCAGCCCTGCAGGGGAATCTGGGTGCACATCACGGCATCCCCAATGCTCTGTGACCCTGGGCATAGGACTTCACTTGCTGAAACTGTTTTCTGATCTGCAGAATAAGGGAATGATACCTACTTCACAGGATACCCAAAAGAAAAAACAAGTACAAGGAATTTGGGACTGTTAACAAGGTTATTCTTTTCAGTCTGAATTTTGTGGCAATCTCATCACAATCTATGTCCCACACTCACTTCTCATCTCAAGAGTAGTCAGTATTTTACTTTTCTACCAAGATTTATCTTTAAAGTCAATTGTATTGTTTCTCCAAAAAGTCGCAGCTATGGTGTTAAGACATGGATAATTAATTATGTGTGTATTTGGATAACTTTTCATCATAAATTTCTAAAATAGACCCTATAATAATTTTTAAAAATCTATTAGTCTATAATCTGGGACTCTATAGAGAATAAAAATTTAAAAATTTTAAATTTGAAACTGCTCGCAAAAAATTTGACCAGTTCAAAGGAGATTCTGAAATGAATTATGCTATTTTAAATAATTTTCACTAGAGGGGGCTAGTTACAAATAAATACTTTTACACAGCTTCAATTGCTGAGTTTAAATATATTTCAGACATGTATACAAATCATGTATGTAAAGCTGCCCGGTCGATATGGGTATATATTTTTTTTTTTTTCAAAGTTTGTAACAGGTTTATTTCCAATAGTCACAACCTAGAAATAACCTAGAGACCCATAAAGAGATGGATAAGTAAATCAACAGTGGTATATCCAAGGATAAGAATATTGCTCAGAAAAAAAAGAGAGATGAGCTACGATATGGGTATATTTTTAAAACTCAGATAATTTCAGTTGAAGACCTTAAGTCATTAAGGTCTTCAACTTAAGACCTTAAGTTTTAGACCTTAAAATTCTAAAGGAAGCATAAAAATCTTCTCTTTCCAAACATTTTGGAACATTCAAAATATTTGTACAGTAATTCTAGAGCAGTCATAGATATGATGTCACTTTTTGTGTTTAGGAAGAGAAAATCAACTCTGTGATCTGTAACTCCCTATCCAACTTATCTATAAAATGATTGTTTGGAATATGAAATGTAAGAGTGTAGTTTATACAGATAATAATTAGAAATACATTAATTTAGAGTTACTTTTAAACGATTTTGTAATGAATGGAACTACAACATGATGAGCTATAAGGAACTTAAGAGTACCTTGATTTGATTTCACTTATTAAAACAAGGCAACAGGGCTTCCCTGGTGGCGCAGTGGTTGAGAATCTGCCTGCTAATGCAGGGGACATGGGTTCGAGCCCTGGTCTGGGAAGATCCCACATGCCGCAGAGCAGCTGGGCCCGTGAGCCACAATTACTGAGCCTGCGCGTCTGGAGCCTGTGCTCCACAAGAGAGGCCGCGATAGTGAGAGGCCCACGCACCGCGATGAAGAGTGGCCTCCGCTTGCCACAACTAGAGAAAGCCCTCGCACAGAAACAAAGACCCAACACAGCCATAAATAAATTAATTAAAAAAAACAAAAAACAAAACAAGGCAACAATTTGAGAATAGAAGACACTATCAATACCATGTTTAAACATGATTCATCCTATCAATTTAGTGTCCTCTATAATGCATTAGCTACAGAAAACCCTTGTTTTCAAAAAGGAACTGGGGGTGAGGGGTGGGGGGGGAACTAGTTTGCAAATTTTGCAGTATGGAAATTTGTATTATTGCTGTTTTTCTGGATTACCCTAAACAGAATTATATCTGGTGCCTCTTCTCCTCCTCCTCCTCCTTTTATTTATTTATTTAGTTAGTTAGTTAGTTGAGCTGGGTCTTAGTTGTGGCAGGTGGGCTCCTTAGTTGCGGCATGTATGTGGGATCTAGTTCCCTGTGCAGGGATCGAACCCAGGCCTCCTGCATTGGGAGTGTGGAGTCTTATCCCCTGCGCCACCAGGGAAGTCCCCTCTCCTTCTTTTTTTAAAACTTCATTGACTTCTAAAATCTGAAACTTTCCTACTCTTTCTCAACTTTCATTTCTTGACTTGGCAAAGACCAAGACAAAATAATCTAGAAGCAAGCAGGAAATAAGAGTTCATTGCAACGTGGTGCAAAACAGAGCCTTTGGCTCTAAAGTCAGGTCGACCATGATCTGAACTCAATTACACCAATTACAAGCTGCGTGATCTGGATAAATTCCATAACCTCTGGAAGCTTCCCCATTTTCAACTGTAAAATGGAGGCAATATAAGAAGATTCTTGCAAGGGAAGCATGTAAAGCACTCAACGTAGTGCCTTTGGTACACTCTGGCTATTGTGATGGTGAGAGAGACTTTGTGATGGGCAGGAATGGCAGAATCCCAGGCTGTGTTCATGGACCAAACTCCTGAAAATCAAACCAAGAATTTTGGATCAGGAAGAGACCTCGGAGGTCATCAAACTAAAACCCTCTTTTTTTTTTTAAATGATGAAAACCAGGACCAGAGAGGCTACATGTCTTTCAAAAGTTCCCACGATAACATGCTCACAATATGAAAAGCCATAGTGATAGAGCTGAAGTCTCCTCACTCCTGGTTCCATCGCTGTATCAGGGGCTATGAGTCCTCAGCCTAAACCTCCTCTAGGAAGAGGGCGCTGGGCTAGGGCTCAGGACCTCGTAGAATGGCGGAGGAGGGTGGAACTTTGCTCAGGAAGTATAAAGACGTTAGCAGCTCTCTCTAGCTCCTGGATGAGGCCAGCCCATCACTTCTTTACATGGTGATTTTTTGGGGGCTCATCTCCTTATTGTCCCCTTTGGGTTGTATGGTAGGAACTGACCAGGGGCTCAGTGGCAGGACGGGGCTCAGAAGCAAGGATACAGAAGCTGTGTACTTAAGGGTAGAGGTATTTTTTAGACTTTGCTAGCTGCTTCCTTAGTAGGGCAGTAATCTTTGCCAGTCCTAAAACTATGGTACAGCCATACAGAAAAGGAAGCAGTGCACATATGAGTGCTCTAGGCTGTGCCTCAATCTAAAGGGGCGTGGAGTTCGTGTGGTCCACCGCAGGCCTGCACAGGTCACCGTGGTGACTGGCTACAGTGGATCTGGAGCAAAATTCCTGGCCAGCAATAAGCAACGTTCGTCCTCTGGCATGACCGCTGTGGAGGCTGAAGTGCTCAACAGCTGGGGTCATG
>JANTQK010011263.1:26910-72738 GCA_029224305.1 Caperea marginata | reverse complement strand
AAGTGGGATCAGTCAAGTGGTCGTTATCTAGTCACCCAAGGCTTTCTGAAAGGGGAACTTCATGGGTGGGATGCCTTGGCTTCTTATCTAGTTGTGCAGCTGGCAATGTGTATAATCGGGATGGATGTCTTTGAATGGATGCCTCAGCAATCGGAAGTGTAATGTCAGGCACTCACAGTACAGTGTAGCACTGTCCCCCAAGGAGACTAACGGTACAGCCAAATTTCCTGCATGGGATGCCTTCCACTGTGAGTGAAGGGGGCAGTATTTTGTCCTTATTTTCATCTGTGTCCCAGGTATGGGCCAGACTTCCCTGGTACCCAATGACCCACTTCACATTGAAGGAGGTTTGGCAACGGGCACATCACCATGGGATCCACTGGTCCGATCAAAACTCTATTACCCCAGAAGTTGTCTGCCTGATGGAATATTGGAATGGGCTCTGAGAGGCTCAGCTAAGGCACCAGCTGGGATGATCTTGGATGGGGTTGGGGCCCCCTCCTCCAGATGTGGTATGCTTTGAATCAACAGCAATCATAAGGTGATGTGTCCCCAACAGCAAGAATCCTCAGTCCAGAAATCAAGGAGGATGAGGTCCTATCATCACTCTTAGGAACTCATTTGCAGATTTTGTGCATCTGCTACCAAAATTTTAAGGTCTATTGTATTAGAAATTGTGGCCCCCATAGATGGAATGCTTCCACCAGGCAAAGCAGCTAGGGTCCCACTGAACCCAAAGCCACGCTGTGGCCTGATTAATTTGGACCTTTGTGCTAATAGACCAGAAGAAAAGAAAGCATTTACTTTCTGGTGTGAGTAACTGACTGCGGTTATCGGGAAAAGCTAGAGATGCTGACAGATAAAGAAACAGGGCTGAGTGTGCCTGGAGCACAAGAGATACACTGGGGGTACCTCTTGGGGTTCCATGTCTGCTGATAACAGCGGCAACGAGAACCTGACACAGGAGCAAGGTAACTGGGGGCTCAGACTCCGCAGGGATCAGGTCTGTGTCCCACTGGACAAGCCAACTTAGACCAGCAAAAAAGTCTGGAGGGGGAGAAGAATTCAACAGATGGGTGGGAGAAAAGGGGTTGATAGATATTAATTATGGCTTCAAGCCCAACCGCTGCCTCGGGCCATTGGCTCATCCCATTAACATTTTGTTGTAAGTCTTTTCGGGATTGCAACTGGCCACCAATCTGAAGAACCAGGGACAGAAGAGAATGGAATTATGATGGGATACGAGTGGATCTGAGTGATGCATGGGTGGATTGTAACAGATACCAGTGCCCTTATTATATGTTTCCATTCTGATGGCCGAAGATATATTCTGGCTACAGAGTCTGCTCTGTCCACCTACAGAGAAGGCCTGGAATGATGGAGAATTGACCAGGAATGACCCTCAACCAATAAGGACTAGGAATTGGGGATAAATATCCCAGTTGTCTCTCTGCTCAGTAGGGAAGATTTTGAAGCATGACCCACAGAGTCTCTCAGGGTCCCCAGCAAGACTGAGAACCAACAGCCTACAGCACAGCCATCTTCTAATACATCCTTTATTGGCTTTCTCCTCTTCTCGCCCTGTTTCCCACTCCCCCGCAGTGGCTCCTGCTGTCACTTCCCAAATAATGCTTGCCTTCACAGCCTTGTCTCAGGGTCAGCTTTGGGGGAAACGCAAACTGGATTAGTTTCCAAAGGCTGATGTAACAAAAACCACAACCTGGGGGGCTTAAAACAACAGAAAGCTATTCTCTCTTGGTTCTGGAGAGTCTGAAATCAGTATCCCTGGGCTGAAATCGAGCTACCAGCAGGGTCACGCTCTGTCCAGAGGCTCTCGGGGAGAATCTGTTTCTTGCCTTTTCCAGGTGGTGGCTACTGGCGTTCCTCTCTCTTAGCTGCGCTACCCCACCCTCTCCACATCACCCTCTCCTCTGTGTCTGGGTGTCATCCCCCTCTGCTGCTCTCTTATAAGGACACTTGCGATGTCCTTTAGGGCCCACTCTAATAATACAGGACAATGTCCTCATTTTAAAATCCTTAACGAAATTACATGTGCAGAGATGCTTTTCCCACGTAAAGTCCACATACATTTATAAGTTCCAGGGATTAGATCTGATATCTTTGGAGGGCTATTATTCTGCCTAACACACAAACAGATGGACAGAGGTAGATATAAAAGTTACACTTGGTAGGACTTCTCTGGTGGCGCAGTGGTTAAGAATCCACCTGCCAACGCAGGGGACACGGGTTCGAGTCCTGGTGTCCAGGAAGATCCCACATGCCGCAGAGCAACTAAGCCCGTGCGCCACAACTACTGAAGCCTGCGTGCCTAGAGCCCGTGCTCCACAACAAGAGAAGCCACCGCAATGAGAAGCCCACGCATCGTAACGAAGAGTAGCCCCTGCTTGCCACAACCAGAGAAAGCCTGCGCGCAGCAATGAAGACCAGCACAGCCACAAATAAATAAATAAATGTATAAAAAAAAACACCCAAAAAGTTATGCACGGTAGCGTGGCAGTAGCGAGTTTATATTGGGAGTGGTGGTAGATACATGGGTGCCAGAGTGAGTAGGCCTTGTATGTCAGGTCAGGGAGATTGCACTGTATGCTTTAGACAAGAGGTTACAGACTGGAGAGGACTGCAGTGATTTTTTTTTTTTTTTAAAGATTTATTTTTTTGATTGATTGATTGCTTGCTTGCTATGTTGGGTCTTCGTTTCTGTGCTAGGGCTTCCTCCAGCTGCAGCAAGCGGGGGCCACTCTTCATCTCTTCATCGCGGTGCGCGGGCCTCTCACCATCACGGCCCCTCCCGTTGCGGAGCACAGGCTCCAGACGCGCAGGCTCAGCAGCCGTGGCTCACGGGCTCAGTTGCTCCGCGGCATGTGGGATCCTCCCAGACCGGGGCGCGAACCCTTGTCCCCTGCATTAGCAGGCAGACTCCCAACCACTGCGCCACCAGGGAAGCCCTGCAGTGATTTTTATTCTCCGAAATTTGCACTTGAGAAAATAGGTTAAGAGAGGTTAAGTACCTTGTCAAAGTTTACCAAATTCACATGTGATGGGGCTGAAGTCTAAACCAGGGTGAATTTGGTTCCAAAGCAATGTTCTATCTATTTTACACACTGCCTACCACAGTGGGCTTGAAGGGGATGAACACTCAAGATGCTATTTATTAGCATGAGTCTGGCTCTGGAGCACAGGAAGGATTAGAAGAGAGAAAAATCAGAAGCAGGAAACCTACTGAATTGGACCCTTGCTGGGAATCACCTCCACCTGTCTGGCTGCCCCTAGGAAGTGTCTCTGAGCGGTGGGGAAGGGATGGAGTGGGAGTCTGGGATTAGCAGATGCAAACTAGTATATACAGGATGGATAAACAACAAGGTCCTACTGTGGAGCACAGGGAACTATATTCAGTATCCTGTGATAAACCATAATGGAAAAGAATATGGCAAAGAATGTATGTATATGTATAGCTGACTCACTTTGCTGTATAGCAGAAACTAACACAGCATTGTAAATCAACTACACTTCAATAAAATACAGTTTTTTAAAACGTGTCTCTGGGGGCTTCCCTGGTGGCGCAGTGGTTGGGAGTCTGCCTGCTAATGCAGGGGACAAGGGTTCTTTCGCGCCCCGGTCGTGCGAAGAATCCCACAGCCGCGGAGCAATTGAGCCCGTGAGCCCACGGCTTCTGAGCCCTGCGCGTCTGGAGCCTGTTGCTCCGCAACCGGGAGGGGCCTTGATGGTGAGAGGCCCCGCGCACATTACGCGAGAAGAGATGAAGGGTGCCCCCGCTTGCCTAAGACTAGAGAGGGCCCAACACAGAAACGAAAAAAATAAAAAAAAAAAAAAAAAAAAAAAAAAAAAAAAAAAAAAAAAAAAAAAAAAAAAAAAAAAAAAAAAAAAAAAAAAAACAAAAAAAAAAAAAAAAAACAAAAAAAAAAAAAAAAAAAAAAAAATAAAAAAAAAAATAAAAAAAAAAAAAAAAAAAAAAAAAAAAAAAAAAAATAAACAAAAAAAAAAAAAAAAAAAAAAAACTAAAAAAAAAAAAAAAAAAAAAAAAAAATAAAAAAAAAAAAAAAAAAAAAAAAAAAAAAAAAAAAAAATAAAAAAAAAAAAAAAAAAAAAAAAAAAAAAAAACAAAAAAAAAAAAAAAAGAAAAAAAAAAAAAAATACATAAAAAAAAAAAAAAAAAAAAAAAAAAAAAAAAAAAAAAAAAAAAAAAAAAAAAAAACAAAAAAGAAAAAAAAAATAAAAAAAAAATTAAAAAAAAAAAAATAAAAAAAAAAAAATAAAAAAAAAAAAAAAAAAAAAAAAAAAAAAAAAAAAAAAAAAAAAAAAAAAAAAAAAAAAAAAAAAAAAAAAAAAAAAAAAAAAAAAAAAAAAAAAAAAAAAAAAAAAAATAAAAAAAAAAAAAAAAAAAAAAAAAAAAAAAAAAAAATAAAAAAAAAAAAAAAAAAGAAAAACAAAAAAAAAAAAAAAAAAAAAAAAACAAAATAAAAAAAAAAAGAAAAAAAAAAAAAAATAAAAAAAAAACCAAAAAAAACAAAAAAAAAAAAAAAAAAAAAAAAAAAAACAAAAAAAAAAAACAAATAATAAAAAAACAATCCCCCCCCCCAACCCACCCCACAACAAAAACAAAACAAAAAACAAAACTCCCCCCCCAAACATGCCCGTACCACCCCTCCGTCCCCCCTCCCCCCCCCCCCCCCCCCCACCAGCCCGCCCCCCCCCCCCCCCCTCCCCCCACCCCCCCCCCCCCCACATCCCCCCCCTCACCCCACCCCCCCCCCCCCCCCCCCCCTCCCCCCCCCCCGCCCCCCCCCCCCCACCACAAGGCCCGCCCCCCACCTCATACCCCCCCCCCACCCCCCCCCACCCGCCTCCTCCCCCCCCCCCCCCCACCCCCCCCCGCCTACCCCCCACCCCCCCCCCCCCAGCCCCCCCCCCCCCCACCCTCTCCATTCACCCCCCCCGCCCCCCCACCCCCCCCCCCCACCCCCCCTCCCCTCCCCCCCCTCCCCCCTACCCCCCCCGACCCCCCGGCCCCCCCGCACCCCTTTCCCTCCCCCCGCCCCCCCCCCGCCCCCCCCACCCCCCCCCCCATGTAGAACATCCCCCCCCCCCCGTGGCCCCCCTCCCCCCGAGGGCCCCCTCCCCCCCGCCCCCCCGGCCCCCCCCCCCCCGTACGTCGTCCACCCCCCACATAACCCCCCCCCCCCCCCCCCCCTCCCCCCCCCTGCCCTTGCCGCCCCCCGCCCGCCCCCCCCCCCCCCCCCCCCCCACCCCCCCCCCCACCACCCGCCTCGCCCCCCCCCTACCCCCCCCCCCCCACCCACCCACCCCACACTCCCCCGCCCCCCTAACCCCCCCCCCCCCCCCCCCCCCCCCCCTCTCCCCCCTCCGCCCCTATCCCCCTCCCCCCCGCCCGCCCCACCTGCACCCCCCGGCCCGAGCGCGCGCCCCCCCCCCTCCCCCCCCCCCCCCCCCCCCCCCCCTGCCCCCCAAACCCCCCCCCCCCCCCCCCGCCGGGTGACCCCGCCTGCCCCCCCCCCCCCATCCCCCGTAGCTCCCGTTCCCGTCCCCCCCCCCCCCCCCCCATCCCCCCCCTCCCACCCCCCCCCCCCGGACCCCCCAGATCATAAAGGCCGCCTCGCCCCGAGTGTGCCCCCCCCCCCCCCCCCCCCCCCCCGAACCACCCCCCCCCCCCACGCCCCCCGCCCGCCCCCCCCCCCCCCCCCCCCCTGGGTCCCCCCCCGACCCCCGGGAGGGCACCTCGCCCCCCCCCCACCCCCCGCCCCCCCCCCCCCCACCCCCCCCCCCCCCCCTGTGGTATGCGCCCCCGTACCCCGCCTGCACCCCCCGCTCCAAGCCCCCGCCCCTCCCCCCCCCCCCCCCCCCCCTTTCCCCCAACCCGCTCAGCCCCTAGCCATTGGTAGAGAGATGATGTCAAAATCCCCGCCCCTCCCGCCCCAAACCGCCTTCCCCCCCCCCCCCCCACTCACCCGAGATCCCCCCCCCCCCCCCCCCCCCACACCGCCCCCCCCCCACCCCCCCCCCCCCCCCCTACTCCCCCCCCTCCCCCCCGGTCTGCCCCCTCCCCCCCCCCTGCCCCCCCCCGCCCCCCGCGGCCCCCCCCGCGGACCCCCCCCCCCCCGCCCGCCCCGCCCTCGCCCCCTCCCTCGAACCCCCCCCCCCGCCAGCCCCCCCCCTAGTCCCCCCCCCGCCCTCCCCCCACCTTATCCATCCCACCAGCCTGTGTCCCCCCCCCCCCCCAGCCCCCCACCCCCCCCCCCCCGCCCCGGAGCGGCCCCGCGTACTCCCCCCCAATCTAGCTATTGTATGGGCCCCCTCCTCCCGCCTCCCACCCCCCCCTGTAGTGTTCCCCCCCCCTTCCCCCCCCCCCCGTGCCCCGCCCCCCCCCGCCCGCTCGCCTGGGCCGCCCCACCCCCCCCCTTGTGGTCCCCCGTATGGCCCCCCCGCCCCCCCCTTTCCCGCAGGCCCCCCGTCCCACCCCCCATCACCCCCCCCCCCTCCCCCCCCGCCCCCCCTGCCCCCCCCCGGTCGCCCCCCCCGCCCCCCCCGTTCCCCCGCCCCCCCCCCCCCCCCCCCCCCTCCCCCCCTATCGGACCCCCGCCCCCCCGCCCGCGCCACCCCCCCCCCGACCCCCTTCACCAGCCCACTCCCCCCCCCTCCCCCCGAACCCCTCCCCCCCCCCCCCGCCCCGCCCCCCCCCCGCCCCCCCAGTCCCAACCCCCCCCCCCCACCTGCCCCCCGTACGATGGACCCCCGCCCCCCCGCGATACCCGCCCCCGCCCGCCGCCGCCCCCCCCCTTTCCCCGCCCCATCGCCCCCCCCCCCCTGAGAGTCTCACCTGCCCGCCCCGTCCCACTCCCCCCCCCCCCCCCCCGCTCCCAATCCCCCCCCCCTTCCCGCCCCCCCCCTGGCCGCCCCCCGCTCTGCCCGCCCCCCCGGTTCGGCCCCCCCCCCCCCCACTGTCCCGGACCCGCCTCTCCCCAGTCCCCCCCCCCCCCTAACCCCCCCCCCCCCCCCCCCCCCCCCCCCCCCCCCCCCCTCCCCCCCCGCCCCCCCCCCTAGACCCACTCCCCGCCCCCCCCCTGGCCCCTCGGAGACCCCCCCCTCCCCCCCCCCTCCCCCCCGCCTCCCGCCCCCCCCCCCACCCTTCCCCCGGGCCACCCCCCCCCCCCCACCGTGCCCCCCCCCCCCCCCCCCCCCGCCCCCGCCCCGCCCCCCCCCTCTCGTGCGCCCCCCCCCCCCCCCCCCACCCCCCGGGGAAAGCCCCACCGCTTCCCCCCCCCCCCCCCTCCCGGTCCCCGCCCGCCTCCCCCCCCCCACCCCCCGCCAAACCCACCCCCCCGCCCCCCCGTGGTGGCCCCCCGGGCCCCCCCCCCACCCCCCGTGGTGGGCGCCACCCCCCCCGGCCCCCCTCCCCCCCCCCTTGGGCCCTCCCCCCACTCTCGCGATTCTTCCCCCGACCCCGGGCCCCCCGTATGCCCCCCCCCCCCACCCCCCCCCCCGCCGGGACCTGGACCCCCCCCCCCCCCCCCCCCCCCCCCCCCCCCCCCCGCCGCCCCCCCCCCCCGTCCCTTGCCCCCCCCGGCCCCCCCCCCCCCCCCCCCCCTCCCCCTGTCCCGGTACCCCCCCCCCCTCGCCCCCCCCCACTGTTCCGCCGCCCTTAGACCCTCCAGAGCCCCTCCCCTCCCCCGCACCCCCACCCCCATCCCCCCCCGCCCCCCCCCCCCCCCCGCCCCACCCCCCCCACCCCCCCCTATCCCCTATCCACCCCACCCCCCCCCCCCCCCGTAATGACCACACCTTATCCAGTCCCCCACGCCCCCACCCCCCCCCCCCCCCCCCCTTCCCCCCCCCCCCCCCACCCCCCCCCCTCCATGCCCGACCCCCCCCCCCCCTTCCCCCTTATACCACCCCCCCCCCCCCCACCCCCCCGCCCCCCCCCCCCCCCCCCCCCCGCCTGGGCCCCCTTAGTCGTTTCTCCCCCCCCTACGGGCCCACCCCCCCCCCCGGGATTAGCCCCCCCCCCCCCCCCCCCCCCCCCATAGTCCCCCCCCCCCCCCCCGGTATGCCCCCCCCCCCCCCCCCCCCATGCCCCTTCGCCTCCCCCCCCCCCCCCCCCCCTCCCCCCCCCCCCCCCGGAACACACTGCCGCCACCCCGCCCCCCCCCTCAACCCCGGCGGGGTCGCCGGCACCGCCGGGGTCCCCCGTCCCCCGGCCCTGTTTGGCCCGGGGGGGGCGTGGGGTAGTGCCCCCCCCACTCCCCCCCGTGTGGGGGTCTGACTCCCCTACTGTCCCCCCCTCCCCCCCCCAGCGTCCCCCGCGTGGATTGATGCCCCGGGCCTAGTGGCCCCCCCCTCGGGATAGCCCCCGTAGGATGCCCCCCCCTCCCGTCCCCCCCCAGCCCCCCCCCGTCCCCCCCCCCCCCCCCCTCGGCCCCCCCCCCCCTCCCGGGTCCCCCCCCCCCGCCCCCCCCCCCCCCATCAGCTCCCCCCCGCCCCCCCCCCCCCGCCCCCCCCAACCCCCCCCCCCCCCTCCCCCCCCCGCGCACGGGTCCCCCCGCCCCCCCCCCTCCGCCCCCCTCGCCTATCCAGACCCCCCCCCCCCCTCCTCTCCCCGGGAGGTTTTAGCCCCCCTGTGGATCGGCCCCCCTGCCCCCCCCCCCTCCCTGCCCCCCCCCCCCCCCCCGGTCGTCCCCCCCCCCCCCCCCCCGCCCGAGCGCGTCTCCCCCCGTGGCCCCCCCCTTCCCCCCCCCCGGAACCTCCCCCCCCCCCCCCTACGTAGACCCCCCCCCCCCCCCCCTACTGTGTCTTCCCCCCCCGCCCTGCGGAGGGGCCCCCCGGCCCTGCCACCCCCCCGCCCCCCCGCTCCCCCGCCCCCGTGGAGTGACCCCCTGCCCCCACCCCAGCCCCCCCCGGGAATCCGCCGCCCCCCGCCCGTTGTCCCGCACCCTGCCCCCCCCCGCCTCGCCCCCCCCCCCCCCCCCCCCCCCCCCCTGCGCCCCGGGTCGGAGCCCTGTTTACCCCCCCCCCCCTCCCCCCACGCCCCTCCCGGTAGCCCCCCGGATCCCGCCCTGGTGGCTCCCCTGGGGAGGCCTCCCCTGGACCCGCCCCCCCCCCCCCCCCGGGCGTGTCCGCACCCCGCCCGCCCCCCCCCCTCCCCCCCCCGCCTCCCCCCGTGGATGGGGGGGGTCCTTGGTTTGCGCCCCCCCCCCGTCCCCCACCCCCCCGCCCCCCTCAAGCTCCCCGCCCCACCCCTCCCCCCCTGTGCGGCCCTCCCCCGTGTTGCCCCGGTGGATAGGTCCCCGCCGCCACCCCCCCCCCCTCCCTGCCGAAACCCACCCACCACCCTCGTCCTCCCCGGCCCCCCGCCCTCCCCATCCCCCCCCCCCCCCGGTCCCCCCCCTCACCCCCCCCCCCCTCCCCCCACGCCCCCCCCCCGTCCCCCCCCCCTTCCCCGTCCCCGTCGCCCCCGGACCCCACCCCCCCCACCCCCCCCCCCCCCCCCCCCCCCCTCGCCCCCCCCCCCCCCCTCCTTACCCGGTCCCCCCCCCCCCCCCCGTGACCCCTCCATGGCCCCCCCCCCGTGTGGGGCCCCCCCCCGGTCCTCCCCCCCCCCCCCCCCCCCCCCCCGGGGCACCCCCCCCACCCCCCGGGGGCCCCACCCCCAAGAGTGGGTGCCGAGCCCCCTCTCCCCTGCCCCCGCCCCGCCCCCCCCTCCGGCGTGGCGCCCGCCCCCCCTCCCCGCTGACCAGGGGGCCCCCACCCCCCCCCCCCCCCTTCCCCCCCCGCCCGCCGTGGGGCGCCTCCTGGCCCTGTTTCCAGCCCCCCCCCCCCGCCCGGGTGTTATCGCCCCCGCCCCCCCACTACGGCCCGCCTTCCCCCCGCCCGCCCCCCCCCCCCCCCCGGGTCGCCCCCCCCCCCCCGTCCCCCCCGTTCCCCCCCCATTCCCCCCCCCGCCCCGCCCGCCCCCCCCCCCCGCCGACCGAGTGTGCCGGCGCGGGGGCCGTTTTGGGTGGGGGCCCCCGCCAGTAAGCCCCCCCCCCCCCCCCCCCCCCCCGCCCCCCCCCCCCCCCGTCGATTTGAAACCCCGCCCCCCCCGGTGAGTCCCCCCGTACGCTGGACCCCCGGTGCCCCTCCCCCGTAGGCCTCCCCCCTCCACCGCCCCGCCCCCCCCCCCCCCCCCCCTCCCCCCCCCCCCCCCCCGCCCACCCCCCCCTCCCGCCCGTTCACCTCTCCCCCCGGTCCCCCCCCCCGCGCAGACCCCGCCTGCCCCGCCCCGCCCCCGTGACCCGATGCCTGCCCAGCCCCCGTGGCCCCTCCCCCCCCCGAGCGCCCTGGGTTTTGGCCTGTACCCCTCCCCGCCCCCCCCCCGGGTCCTTTCCCCCCCCTCCCCCCCCCCCCCCCCCCCCCCCCGCTGGGCCCCCCCCAGGCCCCCAGGCCCCCGCCGCGCCCCAATGGCGCCCCCCCCCCCCCGCCAGGGGCGGCCGCCCCCCGCCCCCCCCCCCCGCCCCCCCCCCCCCGGTGGGTGGCCCCGCGGTCCCTCTCTTTGCCCCCAGTTCCGGGCGGCCCCGCCCCCGGGGGTAGGAGATGGGGTCCACCCCCCCTCCCCACCCCCCCCCCAGCCCTGGCCGGCCCCCCCCCCCCCCTCGGGCCGCCCCCCCCGCCCCCCCCCGCCCCCCCCCCCCCCCGGTTAGGCACCCCCGTGGGCCCTCCCCCCCGCCCCCCCCCCCCCGACCCACCCCCCGCCCGCACCCTACCCCCCCCCACCGTGAGATAGCCCCCCCCCCCCCTAAGCGCCCCCCCCCCCCCCCCCCGCCCCCACCCCGCCCGGGCCCTCCCGCCCCCCCCCCCTTGCCACCCCCGCCCCCCACATCCGCCCTCCCCCCCCCCCCCCCCCCGTCCGCCCGCCCCCCCCCCCCCCTGTTCCCCCCCCCCACTCCCCGGCTCCCCCCCCCCCCTGGAGGAATCCCCCGCCCCCCCCCCCCGCCCCCCCGCCCCAGTGTCTTCCCCCCCCCTGTATGGGGGGTAGATCGCCCCCCCCAATCCCCCCAACGGGGGGGGGGGGGGGGGGGGGGGGGGGGGGGGGGGGGGGGGGGGGGGGCCCCCGCGCGCCCACTCCGGGGGGGGGGGGGGGGGGGGGGAAGGGGGGGGGGGGGGGGGGGGGGGGGGGGGGGGGGGGGGGGGGGGGGGGGGGGGGGGGGGGGGGGGGTGGGGAACCCGACCCCCTCCCCCTTCCCGACCCCCGACGACCCCCTGCCCCACCCCCCCCCCCCCCCGGGCCCCCGCCCCCGAGTACGGTACCCCCCGCGCCCCCCCTCCCGACCACCCCCCCCCCCCCCCCCCCCCCCCCCCCCCCCTCCCGGATTCCCAGGGTGGGACCCTGCGCCGGTGGCGCGGTGGCCCCCCCCCCGCCCCCCCCGTGGAGGGGTCCCATCGCCCCCCCCCCCCCCACCCCCAGGCGCCGCCCCCATCTCCCCCCCCCCCCCCCCCGGCCCCCCCCCCCCCGGGTGGGAGGGCCCCCCCCCCCGGGCCGATACCCCCCCCCCTCCCGATGCCCGCCGGCCCCCCCACCCGGCCCCCCCCCCCCCTCCCCCCCCCCGCCCCGCTCCCCGTCTCCTGAAGGGATGACCCCCCCCATCCCCCCCCCCCCCCACCTTAGGGAACGCCCCCCTGTCCCGCGCATAGTTAGTGCCCCCCAGAGGGGGCCCGTCCATTACTAATTCCGCCCCCCCGCACCCCCCCCCTCCCCTGGGTGGTCCCCCCCCCCCCACCCACCGTTTAGACCCCCCGCCCCCCCGTCCCCCCCCCCCCCCCCCCCCCCGTTTTATACGGCCCACCCCCTCCCCTCCCCCGTGTTCAGCAGGGGACCCCTGTCACCTCCGGGGCCCCGCCGAGCCCCCCCCCCCCCCTGTTGGTCCCCCCATGCCCCCCGCCGCCGCCCCCACGGGGCACCTCCCCCCCCCCCTCGCCCCAGCGGCCCCCCCCCAGGGCCCCCGCTACCGCCCCCCCCCCCTAGAGGGGAGGAACCCCCCCCCCCCGGCCCCCCCACGGTTGTACGGCCCTTTACCCGACCCACCCAGCCACACGGGCCCCCCCCCCGCCCGCCCGGGGTGATACGCCCCAGCTGTGGTAGGGCCCCCCCCCCCCGAGATGGCCCCGCCCCCCCCGTTTGCCCGCCCCCCCCGGCCGAAAGGAGTAAGTGTCCCTCTCCTCCCCCACCCCCCCCGCCCCCCCCCCCCCCGCCCCCTTTGACCCCCCCCCCGCCCCCTTCACCAAACCCACCACCCCCCACCGCCCCCACCCCCCCCCCCCATGAACCCCCCCCTAGCCCCCCCCCCGGGGACCGCCCCCCCACCCTCGCTCGCGTCTCCCGCCCCCCCCCGCCCCCCCCCTACCCCCAAACTTACCCCTCGGGGGGGGGGGGGTCCGCTCTGGTCCCCCCCCCCCGGGGGGAGGTGAGCCCCCCCCCCCCCCCCCCCCGCCCCTGTGTGTTCACCTCCCCCACCCCCCCCGGGCCTCCCTCCCCACCCCCCGCTTGCCCCCCCCTCGCCCCCTACCCCCGCCCCCGACCCCCCCTTCCCGGTCGTCGGGGCCCCCCCGGTGACCCCTCCCCTCCCCCCCCCCCCCCCCCCCCCCCCCCCCCTTGCCTAACCCCGGGCCCCCCCCCACCGCTGGCCCCCCCCCCCACCCCGCCCCCCTCCCGTCGTATTCCCTAGTGACCGAGACCCCCCAGGCCGTCCTCCCCCCGCCGCGCTTTCCCCCCCCCTGTCCGACCCTTGCTCCCGCCAGCCCCCCGCTGGCCCCCCCCGCCCCGCCCCCCTTCCCCCCCCTGTCCTCCCCCCCTCCCGTGGAGCCGTCCCGTGGGGCCCGTGCGGGCCGCCCCCACTCCCTCGCCCACTCCCCCCGGGTTGCGGGGCCCCCCCTGGCGGCGACGGGGGGGGGCTGGGAGCTTCTTCCCCCCCCCCAGGCCACCCCCCTTCCCCCCCCCCCCCCCCCTTTGTAGGGTCCCGTAGTCCCCCCCCCCCCGCCCCCCCCCCCGCTGCGTAGGGCCGGCCCCCCCCCCCCCCGGCCGCCCCCCCGCGCCCCCCCTCGTAGGCACCCTGCCCCCTGGGTGCCCCACACCCCCCCCCTACGGGGAGTCCCCCCCCCAGTTGGCAGTCGGGCCCCCACCCCCTCTCCCCCCCCCCCCCCCCCCCCCCCCCCCCCCCCCCCAGTAGCCCCGCTCCCCCGAGGGGGGGCCCCCCCCCCCCCACCCCCCCCCCCCCCCCCCCCCCCCCCCCCCCCCCCCCCCCCCCCCGTTGAAGGGGGTGGCCCCCCCAGCACCTCTAGAAGGGATCCCGTCTCCCCCTTGACCCCCCTGGAGGTCCCGCTCCGGGAGCCCCCCGTGGCCTCCCCCCGCCCCCCCGTCCCATCCCCCCCTCTTCTGCGCCTCCCCCCCCCCCCCCCCCCCCCGCTCCCCCCCGGGCCCCCCCCTGGCGTCGCCCGGCCCGACCCCCGCCCCCACCCCGAGGGCTTAAATTCCCCCCCCCGCCTCCCCCCCCATGGTTGATTCCCGCCGCCCCTCCCCGCTCGGGTGGGGCCCCCCCGGCCCCCCGCTCCCTCCATGTGCGCCCCCCCCCTCCCCCCCCCCCCCCCCCCCCTGCCGCCTGCCAGACCCCACCCGCCCCACCCACGCACGGGAGTCCCCCCCCCTAAGTAGTCCCTCCCCCCCTGCCCCCCGCCCTGGGGTGGTCAGCCCCGCGCTTTTGGTCTTCCCCCCGCCGCCCCCCCCGCCCCCCCCCCCCTCGTGGTATCCCCCCTCCAAGCCTCCCCTGCCCTCTCCACCCCCCACCCTCCCCCCCCCAGCCACCGCCACCCGAGGAGAATGTTATACTCCGCGCTCCCCGGGAAGGCCTCCAGGTGCCGGCCCCCTCCCCCCCCCCCCCCCCCCCCCCTCCCCCCCCTTTCCACCACCCCCCCCCCCCCCCCCCCCCCCCCCCCACCCCCTCCGTAGGGGGTGACCCGAGCAGCCCCCCCCCCATCGTACCATCCCCCGCCATTCCTGCCCCCCCCTCGCCCCCCTGTCCCCCCTCCACCCCCACCCTTGTCCCCCCCCTCCCCCCCCACCCCCTCGCCCCCCCCCCGAGTGGGCCCCCGCATGAGTCTCCCCCGCCCTCCCCCCCCACACCCCCCCCCCCCCCCGAGGATCCCCGCCCCCCCCCCCCCCCCCCTCCCCCCCCCCCCCTCCCGTGAGCCGGACCCCCGCCCCCCATATACCCCCCCCCCCCCCCCAGGCTCACTCCGTGCCCCCCCGCCCCCCCCCCCGCACCCCCCGCCCCCCCCCCGGCCACCCCTTTACCCTAGGTTTAGCTCTAGAGGCCCACCCCCCCCCCCCCACCCCCCCTCCCGTTGTCCCGGGGTCCCTAGAGCCCCGCCGTGGCACCCACCCCCCGCCCCCACCCGGGCCCCCCCCCCACGAGGTGCGATGCCCCAACCTGGCCACTCCCCCCCTCGATGTTTCCCCTTGGTCCCCCTTCCCTCCCCCTCCCCCCTCGGTTTCCCCGGTGTCCAGCCCCCCCCCCCGCCCCACCCCCCCCCATGCCCCCCCCCCCCGCCCTGGGCCCCCCCCCCCCCGCCCCCCTCCCCCCCGCCCGCCCTGACCCACCCCCCCCCCCCCCCCAGCCCCCCCCCACCCCCCCCTATCCGGCCCCCCCCCCCCAGGTCCCCCCCCCCCTGCCCCTATCCCGCACCTCCCCTCCCCCGCCCCCCAGCCCCCAGCCCCCCCCCCGCCCCCGCTTGGCCCGCAGGAGTCCACTGGATAGTCCCCCCCCCCCCTTACCTCCCCCCCCCCCCAGGTTTGCACTCGGCCAGGGACCCCCCATGGCCTCCCCCCCCCCACGACCCCCCCCCCCCCCCCCCCCTTATTCAGACCCCCCCCCCCCCCCTTCCCTGGCCCCCCCCCCCCCGCCCCCACCCCCCCAGTTCCGCCTCCCCCCCGTGCCATTTTGAACCCCCCCCCCCCAGGCCCCCCCCCACCCCCCTGCTAGCGGCCCCCCCCCCCCCCCCGCGGGTTTTCCTCTTGCCCCGCTGACCCCCCGCCCCCCGGCCCCCCGTGTGGGGCCCCCACCCCGTTTACCCCCCCGAATGTAAGTCCCCCCCCCCCCCCCCCCCCCCCCCCCCCCCCCCCCCCCCCCCGCCCGCCCCCACCGTCCCCCGTAGCGCCCCCCACCCCCTAGTGTCCAACCCCTTTACCGTGCCCCCCCCCTCCCCCTCCCCCGATGCCCCCGCCTCTCCCTAGGAATGTACCCCCCCCCCCCCCCGACGGGCGTGTGTCGCATGTCTCCCCTGATCCCCCCCCCCCACTCCGAAGCCCACATCTATCCCCCGCCCCCCCCCCCCCCGATTACGCGGCCCCCCCCGCCGCCTCACCCACCTCCCTCTCCCCCTGTATGACCCCCCCCCCCCCCTCAACCCCCCCCAACACCCCCCCATTGCCCCCCCCCCCCCCTGTTGCCCCCCTTCTACCCCCGGCCCTCCCATGTACCTCCCTAGCCCCCCCCACCCCTTGCCTGCCCCCCTCGTGAGCCATCCCCCCCCCCCCCCCCCACGCCCCCCCCCCCCCCCCCCCCTATTCCCCCCCCCCCTTCCCCCCCCTCCCCCCCCCCGGTCCCGCCCCCCCCACTATTCTGTTGGTCCCCCCCCCGCCCCCCGCCCACCTCAACCCCCCCCCCCCCCCCCTAAGGCCCCCCCTCCCACCCACCCCTTCCCCCCCCCCCCCTGCCCCCGCCCCCCCACAGACCCCAACTCCCCCTGGTGTCTCCCCCCCCCCCGTAGTCCCCCCCCCCCTGGACCACCTCGCCCCCCACTACTCCCGCCCCCCCTTCCCCCCCTTCCCGATCCCCGTCCCCCCGGCCCCCCCCCCCCCCCCCCGGTTCCTGGCCCCCCCCCCCCCCCCCCCCCCCCCCCCCCTCCCCCCCCCCCCCCCTCCCCCCACGCCCACCCCCCCCCCCGCCGTGCCCACCCCCCCCCCACCCCCACCCCCCCCCGAACTCCCACCCCGCTCCCTCCCCCCCCCCCCCCCCCCCAAGGTATCCCTCCCACCCCTCCCCCCCCCCCTTACCCCCCCCCCCCCTTGGGTCCCCCCCCCCCCCCCCCGCCCCTTCCCCCCCCTCCCTTCCCCCACCCCACGAGGCCCCAAGAGCCCCGGCCACACCCCCAGCCCCCCCCCCCCCCCCCACCCCCCCCCCTTCTGACCCCAACCCCCCCCCCCCCCCCCCCCTCCGGCCCCCCCCCCCCCCCCCCCCGTGGCCCCCCCCCCGGTCCCCCGGTTGAGGACTGCTCCCCCTCCCCCCCCCCCCCGCCTCCCTTGGCCCCCCCCCCCTCCCCCCCCTTGGCCCCCGACAAACCCCCCCCTTACCCCTCCCCCCCCGTGGTCCCTCCGGATACCCCCCCAACCCCTGGCCCCCCCCACCACCCCCCATTTGGTCCCGCCCCACCCCGCCCCGCATTCCCACCAAGGCCGCCCCCACGGGACCCCCCCCCCCCGCCCCCCCTTACCCCGCGTCGCCCCCCGCCCCCCGCGCCCGCCCCCCCTCACCCCCCCCCCCCCCCCCCCCCCCCCGTGCGGGGACGCCCCCGCGCCCCCCCCCCCCCCCCCCCCCCCCTTCCCCACCCCCGCCCTTCGGTTGCAGGCCCCCCGCCCCCCCCCCCTCCCCCCCGAGCGCACTCCCCAGGGCCCCCCCCGCCGGTAGTCTCTCCCCCCTCCCTAAGGTGGTACCCCCCCCCCCTCCCCCCCCCTCCAGTCGCCCCCCCCCCCCCGCCCTCTCCCCCGCCCCCCCCCCCCCGCGCCCAGCTTCCCCCCACCCCCCATGATCCCCCCCCGAGGTGTTGCCAACCCCCCCCCCCCCCCGCCGAATCCCCCCCCCGCCACTGGAACCCCCCCCCCCCTGGATTACCCCCCCCCCCGCCCCCCCCCCACCCCCCCCCCCCCCCGCCCCGGGCCCACCCCCCCTTCCCCCCCCCCCCCCCACCCCCCCCTCCCCCCTCTCCCCCCCCCCCCCCGCCCCCCTGTGCCCCCCCGACCCCCCCCCCCCCTATATGCCCCCCCCCCCCCCCAAAAGATCCCCATAGGGCCCCCCCCCACCCCCCCCGCCCCTCTGCCCCGCCCCCTCTGCCCCCCCCCCCCTGGTAACCCGCCCCACGACCCTCAAGACTCCCCCGCCCCCCCCCCCCCCCGCCCCCCTGTGGTGAGCCAGGGGGGGGGGACCGAGCCGTCCGCCCCCCGTCCCCCCCCGCCCCATCCCGTTTCCCCCCCCCCCCCCCCCCCAACCCCCCCCCCCCCAGTCCCGCCCAACCCCCCCCCACCAGCCCCCCCCCCCAACCACGTCGCTCCCGTATATCCCCCCGGGCCCCCCCCCCCCCGGGGACCCCCCCCCTCCCCCAGGCCCACCCACCCCCCACCCCTGGAGCTAACCCCCCCAGCCTCCCCCCTCACCCCCCCGCGCCCCCGACCCCCCCCCCCCCCCCCCGGACTGCCGGCCCCCCCCGTCCTCCGAGGTAGGAGCCCCCCTTCCCCGCCTCTCACCCCCGACCCCCCCCCCCAGCCCTCACCTCCCCCCTGCGCCCCCCGATCCCCCCAGGCGAGTGTTGCCCAGCTGACACACCCCCCCTCCCCCCCCCCCCCCGGATTGCCGCCCCAGGGTCCTCCCCCCGTCCCGTCCCCCCCCCCCCCCCCCCCCACCCCCCCCCCCCCGCCGTACCCCCCCCCCCTCCGGCCCCCCCCCACCCATCCCCCTGGCCCCCCCCCTGGCGCCCCCCGGGTAGTCCCCCCGTCCCCCCAAGCTCCGGACCACCGAACTCCCCCCCCCCCCCAACCATCTTTCCATCCCCCCCCCTGGCGTCAGCCGCGGCACGCGCCCTCCCCCATCTTTCCCCCCGTATATACCCCCCGCCCCCGTTAACCCCGGGTGACTCCCCCCCCCCCCCCCACCCAGCCCTGCCCCCCCCCCCCCCCCGGTCCCCCCCGCGCCCCCCCCCCCCCTCCCTTGGGGGGACCTCCCCCTTATGGTCGCGCCCCATGCCCCCCCCGTCAGTTTGGTGTCGCGCCCCTTTTATCCCCTGGCCCGGGGGAGCCTCCAGACCCCCGCCCTAGGTCCCCCCCCCCACTCGCGCCGTGCCCCCCCCCCCCCCCCGGGGGGTCCTTACCCACCCCAGCCCCCTCCCCGCCCGCCCTCCTCAGCGCGCACCCCCGTAGCCCAGGCCCACCCACCCTTCAGATCCCACCCCCCCGCCCCCCCGCACCCGCTGGGTGGGGGTGCCTGCCCTCCCCCCCCCCCGCGCGCCCCCTCTTGGGGGCGCGTGCTCCCCCCCCCCTCTGGAGTACCCCCCCCTGATGCGCCCTTCCCAACCCCCCCCCCCCCCCCCCAAGAGGCCCCGGGGTGCCACCCCGCCCATCCCCCTGCTGTTCCCCGTTGGTGCTAACCTGTTTGCTCCATCCCCCCCGGAAGGTTCTTGGCCCCCCCCCCCCCGCCCCTAGTGTCGCCCCCCCCCCCGCCCCCCCCCCCCCACGCCCGTTGCCCCCCCCCCCCCCCCCGCCTGTGGGGCCCCCCCTTGCCGGAGTCGCCGTCCGACCCCGCCGGATGGCACCCCCCGCCCCCCCCCCCCCCCTCGCGCCCCCCCCTCCCCCCCCTGATGGAGGCTGGACATTATCCCCTCCACCCCCCCCTCCCCCCTCTCCCCCCCCCCCCCCCCTCCTGCCCCCGGGTGGTTCGCCCCCCCCCCACCCCCCCCCCCCCCCCCACCCCCTGACCACCCTCACCCCCCCCCCCTCCCCCACCCCCCCTGCCCCCCGAACCCCCCACTCCACCTATAACCCCCCCGACAGGGCGTCCACAAACACACCGCCCCCCCACCCCCCATCCACCCAGTGCCCCCCCCACCCGAACTTATCTTCCCCATCGCCCTTGCCCCCCCCCCCCCCCCCCCCCCGATACCGAGCCCCCCACCGTTGGTTCCGCCTCCCCCGTGGGGACCACCCCCGTCACCCCCTGGGCCCCTGCTACCGCCCGATCCCCCCCCGCCGCCCCCATTCCCCCCCCCCCCCCCACCGACCCCCCCCCGCCGACCAGGACCCCGCCCCCTGGTCCCCCCTCCCCCGGTATCCCCGTCCCCCCACCCCCCCGCCCCCCCCGTTAAAGGCGCCCCCCCCTCCCTATGTGTTGTCGCACCGCCTGGGATTAGACACTCCCCCCCCCTTCCCCCCCCCCCCCCCCCAATGCCCCCCCGCCCCCCCCCCCCCCCCCCCCCCTCCCATCCCCTCCCCGGTGTCCCCCCCCTTGCACCCCCCCCCCCCCCCTCGCCCCTCCCCCCCCCTCCCCCTCCCACCCGGCCGCCCCCCCCTGCCCCCCCCCCCCCGTGTCCGCCTGTTCCGCCCCAGCCCCGCCCGGGGCCCCCCCCCCCCCCCCCTGTGAAGGATCCCCCCCCCCCCCCCGATGGGACCCCAGCTGAGACTGGCCCCCCGCGTTGCCCGCCCCCCGGTGGTACCCCCCGGTGTCTGCCACCCCCCCCCGCCTCCCCCCCCTGGTTTGGGTCCCCCCCAGTGCCCCACCCCCCTCCCCACGGCCGCCACCGTCCCACCCCCCCCCCCCAGCCCCCCCCCCCCACGGTGTGCCCCCCCTGGTCCCCCGCCCCCCACCCCCCCACTAGTGACCCGGTCCCCCCCCCGTGGCTCCCCCCCCCCCCCCCGGTGTTCCCCCCCTCCCCCGCGCCCCCCCCCCCGATCCCCACCCCCCCCCCCCCCCCGCCCCCCCGCGCCCCCCCCCCTGCCGCACCCCCCCCCCCCCCCCCACCTTTACGCCCCCCCTGTAGCCCGCACGCCACCCCCCCCCCCCCCCCCGTGTCGCACCCCCAGGCCCGCCTGGACCCCCCCCCCCGTGGTGGGGGGGCCTCCCCCTGTGCTGATTAGTGAGGGGCGCGCCCCCCCCCCCCCGCCCCCCGCCCCCCCCCGAGCGACCCCCCCGGTTTCCCCCCTTTCCCCCCGCCCCCCCGCCCCACCCCCCCCCCCCCCCCCCTTGGCAATCCTGCCCGCCCCCCTTGACCCCCCCCCGGCCACTGATTGGTACCCCGTACCCCCCCCCGCCCTAGTGGTTTCCCCCTGGGCCCCCCAAGCACCCCTGCCCCCCCCCCTCCCGCCAGGGGTCCCCCCCGCTGCGGACCCCCCCCCCCACCGCCTCCCCAGCCTGCGCCCCCCCCCGCCCCCCCCACCCCCCCCCCCCCTATCGGGGGGCCATGATTATGTCCCCCCGCGCCCCCCCCCCCCCCCCCCCTTGCCCCCCCCCCCCCCCTGCTGTCCTGGACTGCTGACCTCCCCTCCCCTCCCCCGCCTCCATGTGGCCCCCCCCCCCCCGGCCGCGTGGAGGTTCATGACCCCCCCGGCCCGGGTTCCCCCCTCCTAGCCCCCCCCCCCCCCCAGGCACCACCCAGGGGGCCCCTAGGCGGGAGCAGGCCCCGCGCCCCCCGCCCCGCCCGGCGCCCTCCCGCCCCGCCCCAGGCCGCCCCCCCCCCCCTCCCCCCAGGCCCCCCCCGCCGTCCCCCGTGACCCCCCCCCCACCCCCCTTCGCGGCCCCCCCCCGGAAGAGTGCCCCCCCCCTAAAGCCCCCCGACAGCCCCCATTCGCCCCCATCCCCCCCACCCCCGCCCCGCCCCCCCCCACCCCACTCCCCCCCCCCCCCCCCCCCCCCCCCCCCCCCCCCTGTCTTTTACCCCCCCCCCCCCCCCCCCATGCGGTTGTTGCCCCCCCCCCCCCCCCCCCCCCCCCCCCCCCCCCCGGCGGGCCTTCTTGGCCCCGGTACCCGGGCCCCACCCCCCCCCCGCCCCCCCCGCCCAACCGCGACCCGCGCCCGGCCCCCCCCACATCCCCCCCCTTGGATCCCTGCCCCCGTCCCCGCCCCCCGCCCCCCCCGGATTGCCGGGTCCCCGATGGTTCCGACGTCGCCCCCCCCCGGTTGGAGGGGGCCCCCAGGATCCCCCTCGCCATATCCCGCCCCCCCCCCCCCCCCGAGGGCCCCCTGGGTTGGGGCCCTTTGGGGAATGACCCCCACCCTGGCTGCCCCCCCCTGCTCTCCCCCTAGATTGACCCCCCCCCCCCCCCCACCCCCACCCCCGCCACGCCCCCTCCAGCCCCCCGCGCCCCCCCCCCCCCCCCCCCCCCCCCCGGCAGCGCCCCCCCCCCCTGGGTCCCCCCGACATTGGAGTTTGGTCCACTGGGGTGCCAACCCCCCCCCGCCCCCCCCCCCCCCCCGTACCGCCCCGCCCCCCCCCCCCTGGGTTGCGCCCTCCTTCCCCCCCCACGTTCCACCCCCCTCCCGCCCCCCGGACCCCGGGCGGGCCCCCGCCTTGCCCCCCCCCCCCCACCCCAGACCTTCCCCCCCCCCCCCCCTCGAGCCCCAGCGTCTCGAGGAAGCCCCCGTCCCCCTGCGACCCGCCCCCCACCCGCCCACCTCCCTTGACCGCCCCGTCCACTCCCCCCCCCTAACCCATGGTACATACCCCCGCCCCCGCCCCTCCCCCGCCCACCCCCGCGCCCCCCGTCCCCCCCCCGTCCCGCCTATGGTTCCCGTTTCGGTGCCATGGAGGGCCGCCCCCCGCCCCCCCCCCGGCCCCCCCCCCCCCCCCTCTACCCCCCCCCCCCCTCCTACCCCCCCTCCACCCCCCCTTCCCCCCCCCTGTCCCCCGAGTTGGCCCCCCCCACCCCCCCGCCATGGGCCGCCCCCCGCCCGTTCGCCTGAAGACCCCGGGGGCGTCCCCGGTACCACCCGAGCGCCAAGACGTGCGGTGTTGTGGGGGGTAGGCCCCGACGGTACCCCGTTTTGGGCCCGGCGCCCCCCACCCCCCGCAGCCCCGCCCCCCTCACCCCCCCCCCCCCGCCCCGCCCTCTTCCACCCCCCCCTTGATCGATGCAATTTACCCCCCCCCCGAGGGTGGGTACCCCCCCCGCTCCTCGCCCGTCCCGGTCCCCCCCCAGCCCCTGTTACCCCCCCCCCCCCACCCCCCCCTCCCTAGAGTCCCCCCCCGTCCACCCCCTACCCACCCCCCCAGCCCCCACCCCGCCCCCCCCCTCCCCCCCCACCCCCCGGGGCGGCCCCCCCTCCCCCGTTCCCCCCCCCCCCGCCACCACCCCCCCCCCGGTGGAGCCCCGGGCTCCCCGCGCCCCGTCCCCGCCCCCCGCCTCCGGCGCGGCCCCCCTCCTATTGCACCCCGCCTCCACCCCCCCCGCCCCCCCCTCCCCCCCTGCCCCCCGTTGCCCCCCCCCCCCCCCCCGCCGTGCCCCCCCCCGTGCCGTGTCCCCCAAACCCCCCCCCCACCCCCCCCCCTGCCGACCCCCGCGCCCCCGCCCCCCCCCCCCCCCCCCCCCCCCCGGCGCCCCCCCCTCCCCCCCCTGCCCCGCCCCCCCGTGGCGGATTACCCCCCGCTCCCCCCGGCCCCCCCCCCCGCCGGGTTCCCCCCACCCCCACCGAACTTGTCCCGCCCCCCCCCCCCCCCAGAAAGGCCCCCCCCCCCCCCCCCCAGGGATTCCCCCCCCCCCCCCACATCCCCTCCCCCCTCGGTAGTCCCCCACCGCCCCGCGGGGCCCCTACTAGACCCCAGCCTTTTCCCCCACCCCCCCCCCCCGGCTCCCCCGGAGTCCCCCCCCCCTCCCCTCCCCCCCACCCGGTGTGTTGCCCGGGCCTCCTCCCCCGTCGGGTGGTGTCACGGCCCCCCCCCCCACCCCCCCCCCCCCCCCCCCCCCCCGCTGGCCCCCCCCGGTTACCCCCCCCCCACCCCCCCCGCCACTTGCCCCTCGCCCCCCCCCCCCGGCCCCCCCCCCCCTCCCCTAACCCCCCCCTTCCCAACCCCCCCCTCCCCCCCCCGCCCCCCCCGAATCCCCCCCCCACTCCCCCCCCCCCCCACCCCCCCCCCCCCCCCCCTCCCCCCCCCTCCGCCCCCCGCACCCGCCCCCCCCCCCCCCCCGCCCCCCATCCCCCCCCTCCCCACCCCCCCCCACCCCCCTTAATCCCCCCCCCCCCCCCTCCGCCGTATCCCAGCCCCCCCCCCCCCCCCCCCGCCCCCCCCCCCCCGCCCCCCCCCCCCCCCCATAGGCCAGCCCCCCCCCCCCCTCAGGTGATGGGCCCCGCCCCCCCCCTTGGCTCCCCCGCCCCCCCCCCCTCCCCCCCCCCCCCCGACCTCCCCCCCCCCGAGCCCCCCCCCCCGGTATCCCCCCCCCCCCAATTAACCCCCCCCCCGCCTGTCCCCCCCCCTTTCCCCCCCCCCCCCCCCATCCCCGCCCCGCACCGTCCCCCCCCCTTCCACGCGTCGAACCCCCCGCCCTCCCCCCCCCCCCATCCTTCCAAGCCCCACCCCTACCCCCCCTCCCCACCTGCCCCCCCCCCCCGCACCCCCCCAGCCCCCCTCACCCCCCCCCCCCCCCCCCCCCCCCCCCCCCCCGGAGCGCCCCCCCACGATCCCGACTCCACCTCCCTAATCCCCCTACCCGATCCCCCCCCCCCCCCCCCCCCCCCCCTCCCCTAATGCCGCCCCCCCCCCCCCCCTCCCGGTGCCCGCCTGGACCCCCCCGTCCCACCCACCCCCGCTTGGAGCCTCGCCCCCCCCGAGGGATCCGGCACGGTACCCCACCAGACTGGCGCCCACCCCCCCCGCCCCCCCCCCTCCCCCCCATAGCCCCCCCCCCCGCCCGCTCCAACCCCCCTGTGTCCCCCATTGCCCCCCCTGCCCCCCCCCACCGCCCGGGTGCTCCCCGCCCGTACCCCACGCCCACGCCCCCCGCCCGCGCGCCCCGCCCCCCCCCCCCCCGCCCACGCGCCCGCCCACCCCCCCCCCTGTTTGACTCCCCCCGCCCCCCCGGTCCCCCCCCTCCCCCCCGCCTTAGGTACCCATCCCGCCCAGTGCCCTCCACCCCCCCCCCGCCCGCCCCCTTCCACCTCGCCCCCCCCCCGCCACTCCCCTCTGGCTTACGGTACCTCCCCTACCCCCCCAATCCCCCCAGGCCGCGCTTTCCCCCACCGCCCCCCACCGTCCCCCGCCCTCTCCCCCCACCCCCTGGGCCCCCGCCGCCCGTCCCCCCCTCACCCCCTACTCCTCAAGACGCTTTCGACCCCCTCCCCCGCCACCCCACCCCGCCCCCTTCCCCCACCCCCCCCTCCGGCCCGCCCCCACCCACCGCTGTGGATCGCACCCCCCCCGCCGGCCCGCCCCCCCATCGTCCCCGCCCGCCTCCTCCCGCCGTTCCCCACCCGCCGCTACACACCTCCCCCGACACCCCCACCCCCCCCCCCCACCCACCCCCCCTCCCCCGCCCCTCTACACCGGACCCACCCAATTCCCCCCCCCCCCCCCCCCCCCCAATCCGCCCCCCCCCCACCGACCCCCGCCTCTTTGCCGCCCCCCCCCCCCTGTCCCCCCCCCCCCTACCTCCCCCCCCGCCCCCCCACCCACCAACGCCATACCCCCGCTCAGCCCCCCCCACCTCCGCCCACGCCCCCCCCGCCCCAACAGCCCCGCACCCCTAACCTACTGAACCCCGCCGCCCGCCCCCCACGCCCCCGCCTCCCCTCCCGGGGGCGCCCAAGCTACAGCACTCCCCCCTCCCTCGCCCCCGCGCTCGGAGCCACCCCCGTCCCCCCAACCACCCGCGCCACTCCACTCCCCGCCCCCCCACCCCCCCGCCCCCGCCACCCCCCGATCTCCCCGCCCCCCCACCCCGCCCCCCCCACTGCCCCTCCCCCCCCAACCCCCGCCCGCACGCTCCCCGCCCTTCCCCCCCTGCTCCCCCCCCCCCCTCCCCCGCCCCCCCCCCTCCCGCCGGAAGCCCCCCCCCGGACCCGCCCCCCCCCCCCACCCGCCCCCCTTCCGCCCCCCCACGATTTGAGCCCCTCCCCCACCCCCCCAACCCCGCCCTCGCCCCCCTTTTCCCCTCCCCAAAAGCCCCTCCTCCACCGCCACCAACCCACCCCACTCACCCCCCCACCCCTGCCCCCCCTGCCTCCCACTCCCACCCCCCCTCCCTGTCCGCGTCCTCCTCCTCCCCCCCCCCCCCGCCACCGCCTCAGCCCCTCTCGCCCCCGACCGCGGCCCCCCCCTCCTCCACGGCTGACCCCCCCCCCCCCCCCCGCCCAAACCCGCCCCACCCCACCAGCCCCCCGCCCCCCCGGCGCCCTCCCCCCCCCCCCCCCCCCCCTCCACCCAACCCTCCCGCCCTCCCCCCCACCCCCCCCCACGTCGCCCCCCCCCACGCCCACCGCGCGGTGACTTGTCCCCCACCCCCCCCCGACACCCCCCCCCCCCCCCCTTTCCCCCCCCCCCTTGCCCCCCCCCCCCCCCCGCCCCCGCCCCCAGAAGGGTGGGTAAGATACCCCCCCCCCCCCGTCCCCCCCCTTCTAACCCCCCGAGGGCCCCCCGGGCCGCCCCCCCCCCCCCGCCCCCCGCCCGCCCTATTTCTCTATCCCACCCGGCCCCCCCCCCCCCCCCCCCCACATATTGGGGAGCCCCGACCCCCCCCCCCGCCCTCCCATAGGGGCTTGGTGGGTCCCACCCCAGGAGACCCCCCCCCCCCCCCGGCGTCCCCAGCCCCCCCCCCCCCCCCCCCCCCCCCCCCCGTCCCCCCCCGCGCGCACCCCCGGCCGTGTGAACCGCCCGTGGTCTCCCCCCCGCGACCCCCCCCCCATCCGCCCCCGCGCCCCCCCCGCCCCCCCGCGCCCCTCCCCCCGGCCCGTCCCCCCTGGGCTGTCCCCCCCGTGGGGCCCGGCCGCGCTCGCCCCCCCTCCCCCCTTTGCCCCCCCCAACCCCCCCCCCCCTGCGATCCCCCCAGACCCCCTCCGCCTCCCGCCCCCCCCCCCCCCCCCCCCCCCCCCCCCCCAGGACGGACCCCCCCCCCCCCCCCCCCCCCCCCCTCGCCCCCCCCCCTCCTTCCCTGGCACCCCCCACCGCCCCCCCCAGCCCCGGGGGATTGATCCGTAGGTCCCCCCCTTTTGTACCCCCCCCCCCCCCCCCCCGGTAGAACCCCCCCCTCCCCCCCCCCCCCCCCGTGCGCGGTTGGGCCCCCGGGCCCCGCCACACCCCTGGCCGCCGCGTTGCCCCCCCCCCCCCCGAGCCCCCCCCCCAACCCCCCCCCCCCCGGTCCGCCCCAACCCACCGACCCACCCCCCCCCCGCCTGATGTCGTTTACCCCCCCCCCCCCCCCCCGCGGGATCCCTTCGGGGCCCGCACCCCCATTGGGCCGCCCCCCCCCATGCCGGCAGATCCCTCCCCGTGCCCCCCCAGTGGAGTGTGGTCCCTCCAACGTTCCCGTACCCCCCCCCCCCCCCCCCCCCCTGCCTCCCCCCCCCCGTGGGGCCCCCGTGCCCCCGGTGCAGCCTTCCCCCGCCCCCCCCCCCCCCCCCCACCCCCCCCCCCGCCCCCCCCCCCCCCGCGCCCCGCCCCCCCCACCCGCCCCCGCCCCCCCCCCCCACCCACCGGTTGTCGGCCCCCCCCTGCCTACGCCCCCCCCCCGTCCTGGTGGACCCCCAGGTACCCCTAGAGTCCCCCCGCCCAGGGAACCCCCCCCCCCGGTACCGAACCCGTCCCCCCGGATGCCCCGCTTCCGACCGCTCCCCCCGTAAGACCCTCCCCCCGCATCCCCCCCCCCCCCCCCGCCGACCCCCACTTTTGCCCCCCCCCCCCCCCCCCCCCCCGGTGCCCCGCAGCCCCCCCCCCCGCCCCCCCCACTCCCAAGTCCCCTCACCCCTCCTCCAGAGGGGCCCCCGGCCCGTGCCCCCCCCCCATAACCCTGCCCCCAACCCCCACTGTGCGCCGCACCCCCCCGGAACCCCCCCCGGTTGCCACCCCCCAAACCCCCCCCCTGCCCCCCGGAGTCCCCCCGCCCGCCGCAGCTAAGGCCCCCCCCCCGCCGCCCCCCCCGAACCCCGGACCCCCCCCCGATGGCCCCCAGGAGAGGCTGCCCATCCCCCCGCCCGCCTCCCGCCCTTGGGAAGTCCCCCCCCCCCTTATCCCACCCCCCGGGCCCCACCCCCTCGTGCCCCCCCCCCCTGGTGGTTCCCCCCGCCCGCCCCCCCCCTTATGAGTGCCCACTTTTAACCACCCCCGCGCTCCCCGCCCCCCCCCGCCCCGCCCCTCTTGAGCCCCCCCCACCATCCCCCCCCCGTGTCCCAGGGTCCTTCCCCCGATTGGTTCTCCCCTGCCTTGCTGCGCCGCCACCCCCCCCCCCCCCCCCTCCCCCCGGCCGCCCCCCGCCCCCCCCCCCCCCCCCCCCCCCGCTCACCCCCCCCCTTACGGTGTAACCCCTGACCACCCATGCCACGACCCCGGCCCCCGAACCCCCCCCCCCCCCCCCCCCCCCGGTCGGACCCCCCCCGCCCCCCCCACCCCCGCCCCCCCAGCTACTGGGGTTGTCACCCTCCACGGTTTCAACCCCGAGAGGTGCCCCGTGTCCCCCCCTTGGATGGCCCGCCCCCGCCGGCCGCCCCCCCCCCCCCCCCCCCCCCAGCCCCGGTCCCCCCCCCCCCCTGCCCACGTGGGCCCCCTCCCGCCCCGCAGGGCCCCCGCGCGCCCCCCCACCCCCCCCCCTGGTCCCCCTCCCCCCCGTACGCCCCCCCCCCTAAGACCCCCGTTGGCTTGACCCCCCCGGTTCGGGCCCCCGAAGCCCCCCGCCCCCCCCCCTGTGCGTATCCCCCCCCCCAAGCCCCGCGGACCCTCCCCCGGATGGCCCGAGACTGCCCCCCCCCGAGTGAGGGGAGGCCCCCCCCCCCCCCCCCCCCCTCCTGGTTCCCGGGGGCCTGGGTGTCGTGCACCCCCCCCGGCCCCCCCCCTCCCCCCCATCCCGGGCCCCCCCCTCCCCCCGACCATCCGTTCCCTACCATCTTTCCCCCCACCCCCTCGCAGAACCCCCGCCGCCCTGTGGCGCCCCCCCCTCCCCCCCGGCCTTCTCCGTGCCCCAAGGCCGCCTGGCCAGTTGTGGGCCCCCCCGCTGCCCCCCCCCCCGGCCACCCCCGGCGCCCGCCCTGTTGACCCTTTATACCCCCCCGCCCCCCCACGCCCTAGTGTGTTGCCCTCTCCCCCCGGGCCCGGCCCCGCCCCTTTTGGTGGGGTTTCCCCCACCGCCCCGCCCCCCCCCCCCCCCCGCCCCCCCTGGGGTTGGTGGGGGGGTGCGCCCCCCACCCCCCTAGTCCTCCCCTCCCCCACTCCCCCCCTGGGTGGTGTTTCCCCCCCCTCCCCATATCCCCATCCCCCCCCCCCCCTCCCACCCCCCCCGGATGACCCCCCCCACTTGCCCCCCAAACCCCGTGGGGGTCCACCCCCCACCCCCGACCCCCCCCCCCCTTAGATATTGAGGCCCCGGACCCCCCGCCCCCTTTATCCCCCCCCCCCCCCCCCCCGCCCCCACCACCCCACGACCCAGGGGCCCGGCGCCCCTCCCCCCCCCCCCCGCCGATCCCGGCCCCCCCCGCTCCCCCCTGTCCCCCCCCCCGCCCCCCCCCCTTCCCGGCCCCCCCCCCCCCCCCCCCACCCCCCCCCCCCTTTGCCCCCCCCCCCGCCCCCCCCGGGCAGGTCCCGGGGTTGTAGTGGGCGAGGCCCACCCCCCCTCGGGTTTCCCGCGCGCCCCCCGGACTACCCCCTAGATGGGAGCCTCCCCCCCCCCCCCCCCCCGCCCCCGCCCCCCCCACCGCCCCCGGCCGGCCCGTGTGACCTCCCCCCCCCCCCCCCCCAACCCCCCCCCCCCCCCCCGGTATGACCGTCCCCCCCCCCCCCCCACGCCCCTACCCTCTGTAACCCCCGCCTCACCCCCCCCCCCCCCCCCCGGACTCCCCCCTTCCCCCCCCCCCTCGTTGCCCACGCAGATGCGGGCCCCGCCCCCCCCCCCCGTCCCCGGAGGGAGACCCCTGCCCCCCCCCCCCCCCGGCCTCGTGCCCCCCCCCCCCCCCAGCGGTCGACCCCCCTGGCCGATCCCCCACCCCCCCTCCCCCCCCCCCCCCCCCCCCCCTAGGCACGGGACCCCGCGGGGCCTCCCGCGCTATCCCACCACCGTCGTGGGGTTAGGGGCGGCCCCCCCCCCCCCCAACCCGCCCCCGATGTCCGCAAAGCCCCCTCCCGGAGCCCGCATCCCCCACCCCCCCCCCCCGCCCCCCCCCCCACCCCCGCTCCCCCCCACCCCTACCCCCCCCCCCCCAGGCCCCCACCATGGGCCCCCCCTCATGGGCCCCACCCCCCCTGTGCCCCCCCCCCCCCCACCCCGCGAGCCCCCCCCCCCCCCCCCGCCCCCCCCGCCCCCCCCCCCCGACCCTCCCCCGATCCCCCCCAGGTGGGGTATCCCCCCCTGCCCCCCCGCGGGACCCCCCGCGGCGCCCCCCCCCAGCCCCCCCCCCCCCCCCCCCCCCCCCTCCAATCCGCCCCCCCTGCCCCCCTTGTGCTTCCCCCCACCCCTGTCCCCAGGCGGTTTTCCCCCCCCCCCCCCCGCCCGTCCCCCCCCCCTCCCCCCCCCCCCCAACCAGGAGTCCCCACCCCGCGCTGGGGTCCCCCCTCTGGAGCCGCCCACCCACCCCACTCTCCCTAGACCTCCCCACGCCCTTACCGCCCGCCCACCCCTCCCCCCCTACCCCCCCCCGCCCCTTAATCCAGATGGGTGGCCAACCCCCTTGCCCCCCACTTTCCTGACCCCCGCCCCCCCCCCCCCCCCCCCCCTTCCCCCGGTCCTTCCCTGGTGCCCCCCCCCGCCCCCCCCCCCCGCCCCCCCCCCCGCCCCCCCCCCCCCTTGGCCCCACTAGGGCTGCCCCGCGCTCCCCCCCCCGCCCGGCTGGTCCCGCCCCGCCTCCCACAAAGATTCCGCCTGCGCCCCCCCCGCCCCCCCCCCCCCCCCCCCCCCTGGGGCCCCCCCCCCCGCCCGCCCGTCCCCTCACCGATTGTCCCCCCCCCCCCCCGCCCCCCCCCCCGCCCCACCCCCCCCTGCTTGGCCCCGCCCCGACCCCCCCAACCCCCCCCCCCCCTTGTAGCCCCCCCCACCCCCCCAACCCCCCCAGGCCCCCTCCTCTCCCCCCCCCCCACCCCACCCCCTCCCCCCCCCCCCCACCCCCCCCTTGGCCCCGTGGCGTGCCCCGCCCCACCCCCCCGCCCCCCGTCCCCTCGGGCCCCCCCCCCCACCCCCCCCCCCCCGCCCCCCCCCCCACCCTGAAGGCACCCCGCCCCCCAACCCCCCCCTGTAGTTGCCGCCCCCCCCCCCGCCACCCCCCTACCCCCACCCCCCCCCCCCCTCCCCCGGGCCCCTCCCTAATCCCCCCCCCCCTCCCCCCCGCCACCACCCGATCCCCCCCCACCCCCATGAAATGAGGTGTGCTTCCGATCTGACACCCCAACGCCCCCCCCGCCGTGGCCCCCCGAGGGCCCTTCTGCCCCCGGTACCCGGTCCCCCAAGTTGGGCCAGCGGGTAGCCTAGTCCCCTACCACCCCACGAACCCCCCTTCCCCCCCTCCACGAGGGTGCACCCCACCCCCACCCCCGTTACCCCCCCCCCCCGCCCGTCCCGGTCCCCCCCCCCCCCCCCCCGCCCCCCCCCCCCCCCACCCGTAGTCCGTCACCCCCCCCCCCCCCCCCCCCCCCCCCCCCCCCCCCCCCCTCCGCCCAGACCCCTTAAGGACCCCCCCCCCCCCCGCCACCCATCCCTCCCCCCCCCCCCCCCCCGGCCCCCCCCCCCCCCCCCCCCCCCGGCCACCCCGGGGAGGCCCGCCCCCCCCCCCCCCCCCGACTCTGCCCCGACCCTCAGCCGCCCGCCCGCCCATTAGTCTGTCCCGCCGCTCCCCCCCCCCCCCCCCTCCCCCCCCCCCCCCTGCGTTACCCCCCCCCCCCCCCCCCCCCCCGCCCCCCCCCCGCCCCTCCCCCCCCTCCCCCCCCTTCCCCGCCCCCGGACCGGCCCCGTGACCCGAGGCCCCCCCCCCGGTGGTAGAGCCCGCCCCCCACCCCCCCACCCTCACCCCCCCCTGCCCCCCCCCCCCCCCCCCCCCTGCGCCCCCCCCGGCCTCCCGCCCGCGCCCTCCGACCCCCCCCGACCCCCCCCCCCCCAGTCGCCCCTAACCCCCCCCGAGTTGGCGGTGGCCCCCGATAGGCCGTGATGGCCGCACCCCCCTGTGTGGACCCTCACCCCCTTCCCCCCCCCCCTTGTTTCCCCCCCCCCCCCGCCCCGAGCCCCACAGTGTTTTTCCCGCCCCCCGCCCCCACCCCGCGCTTGGCCCCCCACCCCCCCCCCCCCCACCCCCCTTTTTGGGGTACCTTGCACCCCCCCCCCCCCCCCCCTCAGTCCCCCCACTCCCCCACCCCACGCCCTTTCGCCACCTCCCCCACCCCCCCCTAGTCCCCGGGGCCCCCCCCCCCCCGGACCCCCCCCTGTTCCCGCCCCTCCCACCTGTAGGCCCCATTACACCATGCTCCCCCCCCTTCCGACCCCCCCCCCCCCCCCCCCCCCGGGACCCCGCGGGCCGGGGCCCCCCTCCCCCCCCTGACTTTCTCCCCCCCCAGCCCCGGTAACGCCCCGGCCCCCGCCCCCCCCCCCCCCACCCCCCCCCGATCGGTCACCAAACCGCTCCCCCCCCCCCCCCCCCCCCCCGGTCCCCCGTCGTTGCCGCCCCCCCCCCCCCCGTCGCCCTCTCCCCCTGCCCGACCCCCCCCCCCCCCCCGCCCAGGCCGCGCCCCACCCCCCCGATTGCACCGTACCCCCCCCCCCCCCCCGTCCCCCCAAGTGATCCCCCCCCCCCCCCCCCCCCCCTTCCCCCTCCGCCATCCCCCCCCCCCCTAAGCAGGGCCACCAGCCCCCCCCCCGTGCTAGTTCCCCCCCCCCCCCCCCCCCCCCCCTCCCCGGTTGGATATCCCCCCCCCCCCCCGGGCCGCCGACCCCATTGGGGTCCTGGGTCCCCGCTCCCCCAACCCCCCCCCGGGCGCCCCCCATGGCGCCGTACCGGTGTCGCCCCCCCCCCCCCGATCCCCCCCCCCCCCCCCCCCCTGGATGGACCGCCGCCCGCCACCCCGCCCCCCGTCGTGTCCACCCCCCCCCCCAAGGGGCGACCCCCGGAGTGGCCCCCCCCCAATGCCCCCCCCCCCCCCCCCCCTCCCCCGTTGTTCCGAAGGCCCCCCACTGCGCGCCCGGGCCCCCCCCCGGTTCCCAGTAGATCGCCACCCCCCCCCCACCGCATCCCCCCCGCCCCCCCCCCCGGCCCCCGGAGTTCGCCCCCGCCCGCCCCCCCGCGTCTCCGCTGCCCCCCGCCCCCCGGGGGCGGGAGGCCTGAAACGCCGGAACAGGACCCCCCCCCCGCCATCCCACCTAGTAAGCCCCCCATCCCCCCCCCCCCCCCCCCCCCGCCCGGGGGCCCGGCCCCCCCCCCCTGCCCCCCGCCGCCGGGCCCCCCCTCCCCGCTGGCGCGCCCCCCCCCACCCCCCCGCCCCCCCCCCCCCCCCCCCCCGCTCCCCCTCGCCCCCTATGGGCTCCCATGCCCGGGTGAACCACCCCCCCCCTTGTCCCGCCCCACCCCCCCCCCCCCCCCCCGCCCCCCCCCCGACCTTGATGTGCCAGGTGCCCCCCCCTGCCTGCCGCCGCCCCCCCGCCCCGGGCCAGCCCCCCGGCCCCCCCCCTCCCCTCCCCCCCCCCCCCCACCCCCTGCGAACCCCCCCCCCCCCCCCGCCCCCCGCCTCCGTTCCCCCCGTCCAAGGTTTTGACGTACATGACCCCCCCCCCCCCGAGCCCCCCCCATTTGGTGATCCGGTCCCCCCCGCCCCCCCCCCGCCCCCGATGGCCACCCGCCCCCCCCCGCCCCCCCCCCCAGAGGTTTTACCCCCCCCCCCCCCCCCAATAACAGCCCCCCCCCCCCCATTACCCCCCCCCCCCTGTCCCCCCCCGATAGTTCACGGGCCCCCCCCCCCCCCCCTCCCCCCTCCCCCATCCCCGCCCCCCCGGGTGTGCCCCCCCCCCCCCCCCGAGCCCCCCGACCGCCCCCCGCCTTAGGGTTTGTGCCCCCCCCAGGGCCCCTGTGGCGTCCGCCCCCCCCCCCCCATCCCCCCCCCGTGGAGCCCTCGCCCCCGACCCCCTTCGACCGCCCCCCCCCCCCCCCCCCCCCCCCCCCCCCCTGGTCCCCGCACCCCGCCCCCCCCCCCCCGGCCCCCCGGGCGGGCGTTTCCCGCCCCCCCCCCCGCCCCCCCCCCCCCCCCCCCCGCCCCCTCCCCCCCGCCCCCCCCCCCCCCCCCCCTACCCGCCCCCCCCCCCCCCCCCCCCCCCGCCCCCCCCCCCCGCCCACCCCCCCCCCCGTCCCCCAACCCTTCCGCCCTTCCCCATCCCCCCCCCCCTTTCCCCCCCCCTCCCCCCCCCCCTGCCCCCACCCCCCCTGCCCCGGTTTTCCCCCCCCCCCCTCCCCCCAGAAGTAGACCCCCCCCCCCCCCGCCCACGTCACCCCCCCGTGGACCTCTGACGCCCCCCCCCGCCCCCCCACCCTCGTCCCCCCCCCCCGAGCGCTCCCGGCCCCCTCCCCCAGGCCTGAACCCCCCCCCCCCCCCCCCCCCCCCCCCCCCCGGGTTCCCCCCGCCCCCGCCCGGGGCCCCCCCCCCACCCCTGGGGGCCCCCCCCCCCCCTACCGCTGGCTTCACGCGCGCCGGCCCCTAGGCCCGGGCCCACACGGCCCCGCCCGGGGGCGGACCCCCCCCCCTGCACCCCCCCCCCCCCCCACCCCCCCCCCCCCCCCGCCCCCCCCCCCCCCCCGCCGCCCCCCCCCCCCCACCCCCCCCCACCACCCCCCCTCGGCAGCCCCCCTCCCCCCCACCCCCCCCCTTTCTCCCCCCCGGCCCCGCCTGTGGGTCCCCCCCCCCCCCTGTAAATCTGGGGCCCCGCGAGGTGGGAGACCATTCCCCCCACACCCCAACCCCCGCCCCCACCCCCCTGTGGGCTTTGCCCCCAGACGCCCCCGCCCCGGGCCCCCCCCCCGCCTCCCCCCACCCCCCCACCCCAAAGCCCCGATCCCCCCACACCCCGCCAGTGTGGAGCCCCCACCCCCGCCCCGTGGCCCAAACCGCCCCCCACCCCCCCTCCGCCCGCCCCGGATCGCCAACCCCCCTCCCCCCCCCCCCACGCCCCCCCAGGATCCCCGACCCCCCACCCCCCCCCCCCCCAGGGCCCCCCTAGACCCCCACCCCCCCCCCCCCCTGCCCCGCCCCCGGTCCCCCCCCCCCTTGTCAAGCCCCCTTGCCCCCCCCCCCCCCCCCCCCCCCCCCCGCCCCCCCCTACCCCCCACCGACCGCCCCCCCCCCCCCCGGGCGAGTCCCCCCATCCCCCCCCCCCTATGTTGTGAGGCCCCCGACCCCCCCCCCGCCAGCCCCGCCCCTCCCTGTGCCCCCCGTGTATTAATGTTTGATGTCCCATACCCCCCCCCCCCCCTCCCCACCCCCCTGAGACGACCTCTGTGGCCCCCGGCACCACACCCCCTTTGCCGGTACCTCCCCCCCCGGTTCGCCCCCCAGCCCCGGTCCCCCCAGCCCCCCCCCGGTGTCCCCCCCCCCCACCCCCCTCCCACTGGGTGTGTGGCCCCCCGGAAACGCTCAGGGAGCCCCCCCCCGCCCGTGGATGTTTGCCCCCAGCCCTAGGCCCCCCCGCCTGCGGCCCCCCCCGGGTGCCCCCGCTCGGTGGTGATGGCCCCCCGATCACAACCCCCCCCCCCCCCGCCCCCCCTCCCCCCCCCACACACGCCACTATAGGTTTGCCCTCCCCCACCCCCCCCATGCCCCCTGGCAACCTCCCGGGGGGAGAGTGAACCCCCCCCTTCCCCACTATAGGGGTTCCCCCCTCACCACCCCCCTCCCCCCGATGCTCCCCCCCCCCCCCTCCCCCCGCCGCCCGGGGTCCCGGTCCGGGGTTGCCCTAACACCCCCCCCCTGTGCCCCCCCCCCCCCCCCCCCCTGGGGTGTCCCCCCCCCTCCTGGATTTAGTTCCCCCATGAGTTGCCCCCCCAACTCCGCACGTGATCCGCCCCGAGGTGGCCCTCCCCCTCCCCGGATCCCCCCCCCCCCGTAGAGGTCCCCCCCCCCAACGTCCCCATTCCCCCCTCTCTCCACCCCTGGGGGGGGCCCCCGCCCCCCATACCCACCCCCCCCCATTGTAATGCCCCCCCCCCCGCCGCCCCCCCTCCCCCCGGGTTTCCCCCCACCCCCACCCCCCCTTCCTCCCGCCCGCCCTGGGTCCCCCCGCCCGGCCCCCCCCACTGCGACCCCATCCCTTGTACCTCGGGGTGGGGGTCCCCGGCGCCCCCCCGAAGCTCCCGCCCCCTTCCCCCCTCACCCCCCCCGCCCCCCCCCCAGACACCTCCTACTACCCCCCCGAACCCCCCCCGCCCCCCCCCCGCCCCCCCCCACCGCATTCCGCCCACCCCGTGGGGGTAAGGTCCCGCCCCCCCCCCCCCCCCCCCCCCCTCCCCGAGTTCCCCCGCCGCCACCCCCCTGGGGCCCCCCCCGCCCCCCCCCCCCCCCCCCCCCCCCCCCCCCTATCCCCCCCCCCCCCCCCCACCCCCCCCCCCCTACGCCGTCCACCCGGGCCCCCCCCCCCGCCCCCCCGCGCCCTGTTAGGGGTAGCCCCCCCCCCCCCCCCCCCCCCCCCTCCCCCGCTCCTGAATCGGTTTTCCCGCTCCCCCCCCCCCCCCCCCCCCACCTGGCGCCCCCCCCATCTGCAAAGTTTTCCCCCCCCCTGTGTTCCCCCCACCCCGAGACCCCTTGGCCTGGTGCCCACCCCGCCCCCCCCCCGTGCACCCTCCCCCCCCCCCCCCCGCCCCCCTTCCTCTTGGCCCCCGCCCTGGATCCGCCCCCCCCCCCCCCCGCGGTACTCCCCCCCCCCACCCCCCACCCCCTCCCCCCCTACGACCCCCCCCTCCCCCCCCCCCCCCCCCCCCCTATATGTGGGTGGCCCCGCCTGGTCGTCTTTCCCGCCCCCCCCCCCCCCCCTAGCCCCCCCCCGGCCCCCCGCCTGTACCCATATGGGGGTACCCCCTGTCCCCCCGCTCCCCGGCCCCCCCCCACCGGTCCCCCGGGGGGGGTCCCCCGTAGCCCCATCCCCCCCCCCAATGGCCCGCAAGTCCCCCCCTTCCTTCCTCCCCTAGTCCCCCCCCCCCCCTGTCACCCCCCCACTACCACCCCCGACGAGTCCCGGGGCCCCCCCCCCTTTTTACCCCCATACAAGGGCCCCTGCCCCCGCGACCCCTGCCCCCCCCCCCCCCGCCGCGTTTGCCCCGCACCCCCAGGGTTGCTATTGAGCCCCCCCACCCCACCTCCACTCCCCCCCCCCCCCCCCCCCCGCCCCGGACCCCCCGCCCCCCGACCCCCCCCCCTGGGGAATCCAGGGCGACCGGGCCCACCCCACCCCCCGAGGTTCCCCCCCCCCCCCCCCCCCTTGGAAGCCCGGGGAGCCCCCCCCGCCCCCCCCCCCCCCCCCCACGCCCCCTGCCCTCCCCCCCCCCCCGTCGGCCGCCACCCCCCCCCCCCCCCCATGGATGACCGACCCCCGTTCCTTCCCCCCCCCCCCCCCCCCCCCCCCCCCCACGCCCCCTGATCCCCGCTCTTCCCCCACCCCCCCCCCCCCCCCCCCCCCTCCCCACAAGGCCCCCCCCCCCCCCGACCCCCCCCCCCCCCCCCCCCCTCCCCCCCCCCCCCCCCCTCGATCTCCCTCACTCCCCGCGGGGTTGTGCCCCCCGCCCCCCCCACCCCCCCCCCCCCGAGACCCCCCAATCCGGCCCCCCCCCCCCCCCCCCTCCCCCCGTTGGAAAGATCGACCAGTTGCGTGAATCGCCCCACCCCCCCCCCCCCCATCCCCCCCCCCCCCCCCTGCCCCTCCCCCCCCCCCCCCGCCCCCCCCCCCCCCCCCCCCATCTGGTCGTCGGCCCCACCCCCGGCCCGTCCCCCCCCCCCCCCCCCCCGCCCGCCCCGCCCCCCCTCCGCCCCCCCCCCCCCTGTCCAGGGGGACCCTCCCCCGTTCCCAATTATTGTGCCCCCGTTCCCTGGGCAGGCCCCCCCCCCGCCCCCCCCCCTGGATCGCCCCCCCCCCACCTTTGGTTGTCTCAGTTCCCCCCCCCCCCCCCCCACTGCCCCGTGCCCCCCCCCCCCGTCCCCCCCCCCCGCCCCTGCCCGGGGGGTGGATCCAGGGGCGACCGCCTCCCACCCCCCTAGTTGAGTTCCCCCCCATTCGCCGTACCCCCTGGTGTAAGTCCCACCCCCCCCCCCCCCCCCCCCCCCCCCCCCCCCCCACCCCGCCCCGAACCCCCCCCCCCCCCCGCCCCCCCCCCCCCCCTGGACCCCCCCGGTTACCCCCTCTTACCCCCCCCCCCCCCCCCCACCCCCCCGCAGGCCCCCCCCCCTCTCCCCCCCCCGTTGGCCGCGCCCCCCCCCCGTCCCCGCTCCGGGGCCACCCAATCCCCCCCCCGCCCCCCCCCCCCCACCGGACCCCCCCCCCCCCCTACTGGGGGGGGGTAAGCCCCCCCCCCCGGCCACCCCCCGCCCCCCCCCCCCCGACCCCCCCTCCCCCACCCCCCACGGTCCCCCGCCCCAGCCGACCCCGCGGCCCCCCCCCCCCGCCCCCCCCCATGGAGTGCCCCCCCCCCCACCGCCCCCCCCCGGGAGTCAGCCCCCAAAGCCCGCTCGCCCGTAAGGGGGTACCCGTTATCCCCCTGCGTCCCCCCCCCCCGGTACCCCGGATAGGCCCAGGACCCCGCCCCTACCCCCCCCCCCTGTGGGCTCCCCCCAACCTTCCTACGTCCCCCCCCCAGCTGTAGGGGGACCCCCCCACTACCCCCCCCCCCTCCCCCCTCCCCCCCCACTCAGTTACCCCCCCCCCCCTCCCCCCCCCCCCCTCACCGTCCCCCCACCCCCCCCCCGCGGCCACCCCCCCCCCGGTTTGGACCCACCCCCCCCCCCCGATCTACCCCCTCCTCCCAGTACCCCCCCCCCCTCCCCCCATCCCCCCACCCCGGTTCCAATACCCCCCCCCCCCCCCCCCCCCCCGGGCCACCTCCCGAGGGGAGTGCTTGGGTCCCCCCCCCCCCCCCCCTTCCCCCCGCCGCCCCCCCCCCCCCCCCTCCCCGCCCCCCGCCCCCACCCCCTGGCCCCGGCCCCCCGACCACCCCCCCCCCCCACCCCCCTGCCCCCTCCCCCCCCCACGTAATTACGGTATCCCCCCCGAACCCCCCCCCCCCCCCCCCCCCCCCCCACCCCGCCCCATACCCACAAGCCCGTGCGAGACCCAGAATCCATCATCCCCCATGCGAACCCCAAGAAACACCAGCAACAACACACTCAACACAAACCCGGACGTATACCTCAGATACCCCGCGCCCCCACCCCACATACGTCGCCCAACCCCCCAAAAACAAACCCAAACTTCAACCTATCAGGAAGAAACATAGACCGACCCACCACACCCAAAAAAACGTACGCCCAAACCTCCGCGCAAATTCCACACCCACAGTCGCACCCCAAAAAAACACAAGCTGTTTATCCATACCTCCCTCCTCCCTCACAAAAAAAAAAAATAAATAAAATATTATTATAAAAAAAAGAATGACGATGGACCAGTATGAGAAATTTTTTTTTTGTTTGTGAGAGGGTATGTATGTGTTTTTATATTATATATGATATATATCATATATTATGTAAAATATATTTAATATCTTATATAATCTATAAAGTATGATCTTGTATATAGTTTACAATGTTGTATATGTAAATATATGATACATAATTATTTGTGATATATACATATAATATATACAGTGATAACTCTTTTTATTCAATGACAAGACTATTTGCACAGAAATATCCCAGTTTGTAAAAGTCAGACTTCTAGTAAACACTTATCTACTTGGAGAAAAATCCTGGGTCTAGAAGTAAGCAAAAAGTTACTGCATGTCTGAAATGGTTTACAAAAAGCCGCATTCTCTTTTCTTCAGCCCTCAGTCTCAAAGGCCATTATCTACAGCATATGCTTTTGTAGGATGCTTAGCTACGTGGTTTCCCATTCCGCGGAAAATTAGGAGTGGAAAGTTCAAAGAGAACAAAGGGTGCTGGCAGTTGTAAACAAAGAGCGGAAAACTGCTTGATATGACCAAAGGAGCCAAGGAATGAAAAGAACCAAGGCCATTATTACCACCCAGCAAGTAGGATATGTTGCCACGATGATCTGTATAAACACGTGGTTGGTTACGCGGAGGGTCCCCCATTTACCAAACCAGAGAAAGGAATGTGTGTTTGAATGCAATTTACATCAACAGGGTTAAATCGTTAAAGCTTTTATTTTTGGATAACAAGGTTTAATTAGTTATAAAATTATTAATGAGTTATAAAAGTCTTTGATGGGAAATAGCTTATTTCGTAAAACTGAAGAATAAAAGAGCTTACTCCATATAATGTTTTTTATCTGCGATGGTAGTGGAGTGGGTGAAGAGGGTGAGCTGCCCACACGTGTCTACCACCCCACACCTCTCCCTCACCAAATCCTTTTAAGTGACAGGAAAAAGAAGTCTTTTAAAGACTAAATCCGTGACAGCACTGAGAGACCTAGGGGGTGACATGGCAGGGTCCTGAAATTGTGGGGAATTCCTAAAAGATAGAAAGCAGATGGATTAAATTGTCAAGAATTGAGGAAACCACAGCCCAACATATGCATAGAAAAAAAAAACTGCTAGGAAGATAAGAGCAGATGTTGAGAAACCCCAAGCTCAGTGTCAACAATTACAGCAGAGGGTCCTTCCACGATTGTCAGGGTAATTAAAGAACTACTTTCCGGTCAGTTACAGCTACGTCCTCCTCTGTGGAAAAGCAAACACAGGCCAGCTACCCCAGGGCACCGATTCATCTAGTTCTTACTCACTGGGTATAAATGGACAAGAAAGAACACCAGACACTGGGGAAAACCATTAAAATAAAAAACAAGGGAGAGACAGAACCTTGACCCCAGAGAAAATTCATGAAAGGGAAATAAACTTCTGAGCATTAAAATTAACGTGGTCAGAGAGATTCTGATGTTGCACAATTAACAAGAATATGCTTCTAGGAAAAAGAAGCAAAGAACAAGTAAGAGTTCTTGGAATTCTTAAATTACAAAAGCAAAAGATTTAATGGACAGAGCAAATGGAAGAATGAACACAATAATGGACAAATTAATGATCTAAAACAGAGGTTGGCAAACTTCTGTAAACAGTCAGACTGAGAAAAGAGTTAAGAGTTAAAAGCTGAGTTAAAAGAGTTAAAAAAGTTTAAAAGAGTTAAAAGTTAAGAGTTGAAAGAGTTTAAAAAAGTTGAAACTCATTTCAAGAGTTCCAACATATCTGGGACAACCCTGGTGGTGCAGTGGTTAAGACTCCGTGCTCCCAATGCAGGGGGCTTGGGTTGGATCCTGGTCCGGGAACTAGATCCCACATGCATGCTGCAACTAAGAGTTCTCATGCCACAACTAAGACCCAACGCAACCAAATAAATAAATAAAAATTTTTAAAAAAGAAGAGTTCCAACATATCTAATAAGAATTCCATAAACAGAGAAGATTGGAGGAAAATATAAAGAAAAATAAATGAAAATTTATCATAGCTGAAGAAAGACAGATTTTCACATAGGAAGGGCCACTAGTACCATGTAGGAGAAATGTAACTTGACAAGATATATCTTGATATATCTTTATGAAGCCTCAGAGCTATAGAATAGAAATTTCTAAAAGCTTGTAGACATGCAAGCACTCAGAAACAAACCTGCTCTAGAGTTAAGATTTGTTCAAGTATGATTTACAGCAAAATGAAAATTCAACCTAAGTAAGAACCTACGTAAAATATAGGCTAAATAGAAGTAAGCAAAGAACCCAGTAAAACTTATAAAGTGAAATATATAGTAATTAATAAAATTTACAAATCTAAAACTAAATTCTTAAGTGATATGGCATACATAATAATGAGAGAGAAGGGGGAAATAATAGTGTGCTAAGATTTTACCCTTTTGGTAAAGAAGGAGATAAAAATTAATTTAGAAGTTTATAGATTAATACATGTTTAAATGGGCATGCTAAAAATGTAAGAATAATCACAAACCCAGTGGAAAATAGATGGAATAACTCCTGAACCTACTACAGGAAAAAAAAAAAGGGGCCAAATTTTTAGCCGTCTAGCAAAAGGATGAAAAGGGAAATAAAATAAATAAGAAATCATGGTACAAAGACTAATATAAAACAAGATGACATATTAAAAATTATAATAATTGTAAATAGGTTAAATGTCAAACATTTTCAAATTGTGTATGTGTGTTAAGCATTGAAAATTTCTGAAAAGATTGAGTGGACTGTTTTATAGCGATTACCTTTGGAGGTCAGAGGGCATAGGAATGCAAGGTAAGGGTTAAAAGTTGACAGGGACTTTTGATTGTTTTAGCTTTACACATGGGGACCGTAGTCATCAATTTTATAAATTTTTTTAAAATTGAGGAATGTTAGAATTTATACGTAGGATAGGTTTATAAACAGCTTATTTCTCTCCATCCCTCTCTACCTCCACCCCCCATCTCCTGCATATTCCTTTAGCCTAGGCAAACGTAGAGTTCCTTCTGCTTCATCTCTGGTTAATTTACCATTTTCACCCATAAACTGAAGTTAGTATGATAACTGCTTGGAGTATGTTTTAAACGTAATTTTTTAAATTATCAATTACTGCTATCACAAATATACTCACATTAATTGTGGTATATTATTACTAATATAATATTTATTTTAACTTTATTTAATAGTTATTTAATAATATATTTAAATATTATTTATTAAAAATATCTAAAATTTAAAATGAAAGCATTTTAAGTGACAGGAAAATAATTTTAAATTTTAAATTTTAAAGTTAAAATATGTTAAAATATTATTTACTTAATATTTTATAATCAATATTAATTAAATATTTATTTCATAATAATAAATATTATTGAATATTTATTTCATTTTATTTAATATTTTTAATTAAAAATATTAAAATAAAAATATTTTTAGAAGGGAAAAGAAACCCTCTCTAATTTCATCATCCAGAAATAACCAAAATAGAAAATTCTTAAATTGACATTTAAAAAGCTAGTTATGGCAGTTTATATTTTTAATTAAAAATATTAAAATAAAAATATTTTTAGAAAGGGAAAAGAAACCCTCTCTAATTTCATCATCCAGAAATAACCAAAATAGAAAATTCTTAAATTGACATTTAAAAAGCCAGTTATGGTACTACCTGAAGAAATTTCCACCCTAGCACCTAAATCTGCCTCTCTCTAGCCCTGGCCACACCAAGGTGACCTGGGAGTGATCTTGGCCGGAATAAGTAAGGTTGGACGCCTGGGACAGGCTGATAGTGGTTCCCAAAGCTATGTCCACATCGTAATCCCTGGAACAGGTAAATGTTATCTTATTTGGGAAAAGGGTCCATGCAGACGTGATTAAGTGAAGGATCTAGAGACAAGAGAGATCATGGAAAGTATCCGTATGAGAGAGTAGAGATTAGACACAGAAAGATTAGTCTGATAAGAAAGAGGGAGATTGGACCCCGAGCGACGCACGGAAGAGGCAGTGGCGTGAGGACAGAGGCAGAGGATGAAGAACACAGAGGAAGCCCAGGAACCGGCGACCCCCAGAAGCTGGGAGAGGCAAGCGAGGGTCCTCCCCCAGGGCCCTGGAGGGAGCGTGGCCCGGTGGGGCACCTCCATCTCAGACTTCTGGCCTGCAGAGCTACAAAAGAATACATTTCTGTTTTAAGCTACCAAGTTTATGGTAATTTGTTACAGCAGACGCAGGAGTCTGATACAGTATCCCTTTACGCCTACCATAGATGAAAATGCACTGCATAAACCCGCGTAACTCCCTATGTCTGTGGCTGTGGTTCTCAGATTCTGGATTATACCTGAGTGAATTTTCAAAAAATAACCTGACAATGAACATTGAGTTGTTCAATTTTTATTCCCAAAATAACATGAAAGGAAGAGAAACCTGTCATCTATTATCATCATGAGTTCATAAAAAAGGACTTTTTAACACAAAAGTTACTGAAAAAGGACAGTGCTTTAACTCAAAAACATTTAAATGTATTAAAAACTCGCAGTAATATCCTTATTCTCATTTTGCAATGGTGCTGAGGGAATTTCACTACAGGTGGGATTTTGTCCGTAGACGGGAATTTGGGACCCAAAGCTATGTTAGCTTAAACCACAATTTACCTGTTTACTTATCTGTATTTACCCCATTCCATTCACCATTCCAGCCGACTCCAGAAGGAATTTTGTGCAAATTCAAGAACTCTTCTCTTTCCATTTCCCTCCATGAATCAGATTTAGATCATGGGCACTGCAGTCAAGGAGTGTCACTATATGTGTTGGTTAGCAAGAAAATCAATGAGTATCCAAAAAAATAACTTCCTAATTTTTTAAATATGAAAAAAGACTTTCCATTAACTTTTAAAAGGTTAACATTCATAAGTTTTAAAGACTTATTAAAGAAGAGAGAGAAAAAACAAATACATAGCATCAAGAATGAAAAATGCGACAAAAGAAATTTAAGAAGAAATAACATATTATGAAGAGGCTAAAAGATGGAGATGATAACACGGGATTTTCTTTGTTGCGATTTTCTTCTTGTGTCTGTCTGCCGATCCAGTAGCAGAGGCAAATATAGCTGAGAGCAAAGAAATCATTCAAATATCTAAATAGATGCCATTCATATCAGCAACCTATAAAAGACCTAAATAGTCTTAGGAAATATGAAGGATCTACGTGGAGAAAACTACAAAACTTGACCAAGGCACATGATGTACAAACAAATCAGGCTCATTCCTGCCTGGTATCACCCATCTCAGATCAAATAACTCTGCTATCCCTAGGCTCCCAGTCTGGAACTGACCTCCTCATTTTGCTGGCAGAGATGAGATTAAAAAGCTAAATTATTAACTCCCTGAATAACTCCAGGCTAGAAGTCTATTCTCCTAAAGCCATTAAGTAGATTCAAAACTAACCCTCAACCATAAGACTATGTTCCCTGACAAATTTTTCCCTCGTTTCTTCTCTATAGGCTTTAGTGTCTCTTCTTGTTTTACCAGGAAGCCGACAAGATATTTCTAGGAAAAAAATTTTTTTAAAGCATTTAGTCAGCTGCTCAAGTGACAGTGATTTCTTAAACCACCGTCTCCTAAGGTGAGGTCCTTCTCAGCACAACAGCCTCTTTTTACCCCATGCTCCTTTAAAAACTCTTAGCTGATCCTGAAATCACAAGTTAGAACCTCTGTTCCTGAATCAAATAGCAAAGGAGTCAAGTAAGTTGTGATTTGAGAAAGGAGAATTTAGGATGAGGAATTGGTTTCTGTCTGAGAACTTGCCTGTTTGCTTCTCCATCATTGTTTTTGGACAGTGCTTGGAGAAATTTACAAAAAGGAAAAGGATTTGGATTACCTCATGTAATTAATCCCTCTGAGGTTTTTTAAGATGGAAAAACTGAAGTTCAGAGAGGCTATTTGCGTTATCAATAGACACAGAGCCAGTTAGAGGGGAAGCAGCGTCTTCAGAATCACAGACCTCTTTTCACATCGTGCTGTTCCTCCCCCATCTCTATATTTCTCTTCTAGGAAGTTGGAAGGCAGAAAGTTCAAGAACAGGGGAAGAACCACTAACACCAAAAGGCTTTATATTGTTGCATAATTTAAGAAAAAAAGTATTAAATTGCATTGTCACTTAATCTGCCTACCTTGTCCATTACTGTAAATGTCTAGTTCCCTTCTCCATACAGGCAAAGATAGAGTTACACCCCCAGACTGTCCTCTCTCTATCAGGTTATGAAGTATTTAACAATTATCCAGACTGTTCTTTGGTGAGCTGATTACTAAACATGTATTGCCAGTCTGCCAAATACCATCCTTGTATGTTTTTGCAACAATGTCAACCAAAACCAGGTAAAAAGGGCCCTTGTTAAAAGCTAGGCTTACCCTCACCAATCCTGCTTTTGAAAAACTTCTGGGGAGAATTGCCAGTTTGGGATGGGAACAGAGTACGAGGAAGTGTGTGTGTTCAGGGTTCTTATTTGGCAGTTTCAGCTGTTTTTCTTTGAGGTTTCTTTTTTGCTTTTTAATTCTCAAACAAAGGCAACTGGACATTGACTTTGGGGCTTAGTCTGGCAAGATCTGGGTGCAGGGTTCTTGTTCAACTTCCGTTTTATTAATTGTGGGTTTCCCAGTCTTCCCTCCAGCCCTCTTGGTAGTTGGAATCACTGAGACTGGATTATTAGGATTGGAGCTTTCCTATCAGGCGCGAACCTCGTGAACCTAGAGCATTTTTGTGGTGGAATGTTCTTCAGTCCTCCTAGTTACATAATTGGGAACATGTTGCTACAGCTAAAGTTAATGATCTAAAACCAACAGAAGGCACTTTGACAGACAAATGGGTTATCATAATTGCTGCAGCAACGCCATATTGCCAACTGGCGTTCATTCTGCCTTCACATCACCCGGCCCCAGAATTATCCACTGTGCCTTTGTGGGAGAAGCAATGCTTTGCTTTCAGCCAGCTTGAGCAGCGCCACAGTTAACTCCGGAGTGCCCATTGTAAAGCCTGCTGAAGCAGAAAACATGAAACCCACAGTGTTTGCAATCTCTCCAAGACTGGGAGTTTCCCCAGCGTGCAATTTAGACTCCCGGAAGTAAATTGACCTTTTGGGAAGCAGAACCTCCTCTTTCAGTTCTCTTAGTGGGCATTAATTTTCTGTCTTTTTTTTTTTTTTTT